>JAPKLX010000335.1:0-44832 GCA_026898415.1 Leonotis leonurus | reverse complement strand
GAAACTTTACCTTCATCCCCTCCCACTGAAACAATCCAACCTGAAACACAACCTGACACACAAACTGAAACCCACACTGAAACTGTAATCCTACTTCCACCGCCAACCCTTATACCTATCCCTTCTTTCACTGAAATTCATCACAGCTTCCCACACTACTAGAATTCAGATTAAAATCAGAATAAATCAACAAATTGCAGCACAAATCCTTGGTTTAAATGAGCTGGCCCTCAGGAGTTTATAAAGGATGCACGCTGCACAAGATTAACAATACAATTGCTGCTCAAAAATTCCAGATTTAATATTATCTTGATCAGAGAGAAATGTATGCCAAAAATCAAGAAATTGATATAAATCACCTAATGAGGAAGGATGGAGCATATTTATGTGCCACTTATATTGTTCGTTCTTTTCAACCCTGTACATTTTAGAAAATTACTGGAGCTATATTGCAGTCTGTAGGTTCAGTGTGTCAGAGATATAACATTAGATGAGTATCCAAAAGCCAGAAGGAAGAGAGAGGTAAGAGCTAATGAACGGCCTTCCAAGATACCGTATTGAAAGAATATCTAGGAAGACCAGTTCACGTAAACAAACTCAGCAATGATAACATATCTATTAACAATAAACTATTAGTTTCTTAGTATAGACATGCCTTTGCATCAGAAAGCTGTAGTTGAGTGGACTTAATCAGTGAGTCCTTTTCTGCAGCCTCACTTTTAAGTTCCTCATATTGTGAGTGAATTGAAGCCATCTCTTTCTTAAGAAGTTCTTTGGATTCCAAAAGTTCATCTCTTTCTGCTAACTGCCTCTTTAGATCCTCTACTTGGTCCCTCAATGCCATTAGTTCTTCCCTATCCTTTTCAGAGAGCAATGTCCTTGAGGAAAAAGCTGATGAGTCCTCTGTGTCTTGGCCGTTGGCTGCACTCCTGTTTCGATCTTGCTTTGAAAGTGTAGAGCTCCTTCCAGCTGTCTGCAGCATACACTAGCATCAGCTCAGCACAAACATCTATAGTTCACTCTATAGGCAAAGTCACAGTGAAGATTTGTAATCAATAAGGTAAGGGGAATAAATAATAATATATCCAAATTCACATCATAATAGTGTTAGATAGTAAATCTTAGAAGTTCCCATGTCCTAATGACAAATTACATGCACTGAAGTCCATAAAATAGTGGATAACCGTGTGTTGTTGCAGAGAGAGAATATATATTTCCACTGTCTTTTCTAAATCATTTCATGCATATATTGGCACTCTACTTCTAAACGTCTAAACAAAAATTATTTTTTTTTCTTTATTTATTTTTTGTCTTGTGTTTTTGGTAACTACTCCTTTTTCTATTATCTCCCTTCAAGTTCATTTCTAAGTTTGCAAGAAGATACTGCTTCTTTATCACTTCTGCTTCAGGAAGCAATCGTCTGTTCATGGACAAAACCTCTGAGAAAAGAAATAAGGAAGATTACCACCTAGCATTCCAAAATTTATGTCTTAGACAAAATTCTTAGGGCTAACATTACAAAGTTTGTTTCTTTTCTTCAAGATTACAGTTTGCAACTCAATTCAGCAGCAGTTATGGGCTTGATCCCATCCACATAGGGATCATACATAGAAGCACAAAAGGCCACTATGTAAGACTCATCACTTGTATTTCTCAAGAAAATAGATTAAAAATCATCAGGTTAAACAACCTTTTCTTCTATTTCTTATATTTTTTATGTCTCCTTATTCAAGTTTTCATGGAAAATCTGAACACAAAACATAAACCAAACTAGCTCGATACATCTAAAGACAGCATTTCCACTTAGTTAAAAACATATTTTTAGTTATATACAGCATATACTATACTTAACCTTCAAATTTTCAGTAATTTCACTGACTAGCTAAATGTAGAATCATATTTTATACACACACACACAGTTCCAGTTCAGAAATATAAGTGTTAACAACAAGCTCCAGTTCAGAAATATAAGTGTTAACAACAAGCTAACAGTTAAAACCAGAGGAACTAAGAACAAATTTAACCCAGTAAATCAGATTCAACTCTGTAGAATATCTCAGAAAATGTGATAAGATAAGCACCAAGAGTAAACAAAGTAGAACGATTAAACCAGAGGAACTAAGAACAGATTTAACAAAAGGATTAATGATCAGACAAGATCTCAGGAAGTCTGTAATGAACTGGAAGCAATGGAACATAATGATAACAGAATGCAATTCTTCCTAAAGATCAAACAGTGAATACGGTCAAACAGTGAATACAGATTTCAATTCTTCCTAAAGATCAGGACTAATTAATCAGGAGATTAAACAATAGATTCACAGCAGCAATCGAATCCAGGGGATAATCTATGCTAATAGAATGAAATTAAAACATGCAATACAGTGAAGCACAGAATCGGTAATTCTCAGGGGAGCGAAGAGAATAAAGAGATTAGAGATAAACTCCCTGAGATGAGTGTATCCGCTTGGATTCGGCAAGAATCTGCAGAAATTCATGAAAACAGAAGTCGCCAAGTGATGAAAGTCCCTTAGCAGAAGTTCAATCTCCCAAGTGAATCTCTTGTTGAGGAGGGTCAATCAGGAACTTTACGATTTGAATCGCACAGAGAGGAATCCCTTCACGCTCAGGAACAGCCACCCAGGAAGATGGCAGTCGTCCAAGGGATTAAGGGCCGAATGCAGCTGGAATCGATCGCGATTTGAGGGTCACGCTCGCTGGTTCAAATCACCTTCAGCTGGAATCGCGATTTGAGGGTCACGCTCGCTGGTTCGCCCTCAATAATCGCCCACCCTCCCCTAGATTAGCCTCGGTGATACCAGGGGAGGCTCGAATCCGCCGTCTAGAGCCGACGGTGGCTCGCCTAGAGGTGGCGGCGACCACTAGGGTTTCGCCGGGATGGAGGCAAATAATCGATGTGCTATGTTGATTGTGCGTTGAATAACAAGGATTAAGAATATGTGATTATTAGATACTGTTGTGATTGGTGATTGTTGTGATTGAGAATAAGTATTATTATTTTTTTTTAAGTTTTCTATTTTACAAAAAACACTAATATACATGATATTTTTTAATAAAGTGTCATGTATATTAAATTAAAACACACACATAGATGACATTTCAATATATTGTCATCTAAGCAATAGATAGATGACACTATACCATGACATTATTTAACAAAATGTCATCTATATTTTTCCTGACACTTCATACATCACATTTTTTTTTTCAAAATGTCATCTATGCAAAAAAAAGCGCTCATAGATGACATTTTTTGAAAAAAATGTCATCTATGATGTGTCATGTATGAGCGTTTTTCTAGTAGTGCCAACTCAAGAACCCCAGCCCAAATCCCCTTCACCCACTATCATATACTCTTCACCTGAACCTCAACCCTTCTCACCACCTCAACAATCTGAACCTAACCCCAGCCAATCCGAACCCCCTACTCATCAAACTGAAATTCCCCGCACTAAAACACATACTCATACTTCAACCTCTACACCCACTGAACCCATTGCAACTCCTGCTCATACATATCTCAACAACATTCAGTTGCAATCCATCCAACACCTTACAGCCTCCTTCCCTGAACTTTTCAACCACCCACACCTTACCCAACTCTGCCAATGCTTCTGGTCGTGGAGGACCATAAGATTTTTGGACTCCCAAGCGTTGGAGTATAAAATTCAGCTCGACGGGATGAGCGCATTTTTGATGGAAGAGGTTGAGCTGCAAACTTGTTTTCAATTTTCTGACGCCCGTGACGCATTTCTGAATGCTGATGCATTTATTGAGGCCCAACTGGCCCAGGCTGAGTCTTCAGCTGGGTGTGTGTATACTCGAAGGACATTCTCTGCAGGTCCTTCATCTTCTGCTCCAAATCAGTCCATGGCCATAGTGCCTTCTTTTACTGAATCTACTTTTCCTGAAGCTCAGTCTTCAGAAGGTGCTTTTATTGAAGCACACAGAAATTTTGTTGCCACTGAACTCAAGAAGCTTTTTGAGGCTGAGAGTTCACGCATGACCAACCAAACCACTGCCATAGTCAACGCCCTCCAGGCCACTTACTCAGAACAACTGGCAGCACAGACACTTAAATTTCAGAAAACAATAGCTGTGCTCACTGAAGAGAATGCCCAACTGAAGCAACAACTCTCTGCTCTCTGTGCTGATATTCCAAATCAAATCCAGACTGCACTAAAGACTCAACTTCCTATCCTTACTGATTCAGTACAGAAAGAAATTACTGCGCACACTCCTGACTCATCAAAGATCAAGAAGCTCATACTCTCTTGCAACCATAACCGTGCCAATACTTCTTCTCTCAGATCAGACTTCGACAACGCTTACAAAGAGCTATCTACAATCTGCACTGATCATGGAAAATCAATCGCTCGCCAACGCTCACGCCTGAGGACAGCCAAGAAACGTGCTGACTCTAGTTTTGTTCTGGCTGAGCGTGCGAAGTCAATTGCTGATTCTGCTAGTACTGCAGCAATGAAGGCTTGCTCCACTATACGAAGAAGATTATCCAAGACCTCAAACGCTGATCATGTTATTTTGAACTGCCGTGCTCGCCTTAGCTATATCGAGCAATTTTGCAAAAACATAGTTACTGAACATGGCATTGGCTATCAATTCCCTGGTGTCCAACCTCTCCCTTGGTTTGATGATCAACCACTTCCTGACACATCTGATGCTGCCAATAAGGGGGAAGGGAAGGAACCTGAAAACCTCGAGCCAGTGCATGAAGAAGAAGACAAAGAAGAAAATGAAGAAAGGGCAGACACTCCTGATATTGAACTGACAGACGATGACAAGGAGTGAACCCAGTAAATGACAAGGACGGACCTTCAGTTACCGTGCCTTTTGTTCTGAATTTCATATGTATTTCTTTCTAAATCTGAAATCTCTGTATTGAAACTCTTTAATGAATGAAATCCAATTTTTGTCTATCTTTGATCTCAACCTGATGACAATCTTCTAGTTGTCCAGGCTCTGATTACATATATTTTTTTTTTGGTTTGATATACCTAACTGATTTACTAACCCATCTTTTCTTATAGTTTAAGTGTTCTCCAGTTTAGGGGGAATTTCTTAACTTAGATAGATGTTTTCAGGTTAGGTATTGGCATCATCAAAAAGGGGGAAATTGTTGGGAAATATTAATAAGTGTTTTGATTCAGATCCCAATACCTCCCCTGAAAAGATGTAATAAGACCAATACTGAATCTTAGTGTTTTGTCTAAGAACTCATTTGTTAGGGAGTTCTAATTTTTCAGGTACACTGAAGGACATCTCCACTGAAGATTCAAGACATTCCAATACTGAAGGACCTCTCTACTGAAGTCTCCCCTGAAGTATTGAAGTTGAAGTTAGAAGCTAAAGCCATTGCCAAACTGAAGTTCAGTACTGAAGTCCAGACTGAAGTTCTCTACTGAAGTCCTGTACTGAAACTCAAAACTGAAGTTCTCCACTGGAGTCTGCACTGAAGTCCAAAACTGAAGTTTCCACTGAGTAATAGCCTAGTCCGTAGGCATTTCCATTTATGGCAAAAATCTCGATTAGGTGAACAAGATCTTTCTGCAGACACCAAAAATGGCAAAAAGGACGAAGACTCCAATGGGAAGAATTCAAATGAAGCTTTATCTCACAACGGTCAAATTCTATGAGAGAGCTATAAATACCCCGCTGCTTCAAACACTTCAAGATACCGGTTACCCTGCTATCAAATCTCTATCGCTATCTCTGCTTCCAAGCTTACAAATCTTTCAGTTAGAACACTCTAAGCATTCAGTATTCATTTCTTAGTGTTCTTAAGCGATAAATTCTTGTAACCGAAGAGTGATTAGACTTATCTAAGTCATCTGTAAATCACTGTAAGATCATATCCCTTAAGTTGGAAACCCTCGACTAACATCGAGTACTCGTGGACGTAGAAGTTTTTATCTCCGAACCACGCAAACCAAATCACTGTCTCTCTCTCTCATTTACATTCAGTATTTCATATCTCTTGTTTATCATCAACCGAATACTGACTAATTGAAAAGAGAAACATTGCATTAAGTTTTCTGAAGCAAACGAGTAAGATTTAAAACCACCACATTTCGCATACTTAAGATATTAGTCCATCAGTCAAACACTCAGTGTAGACTGAAGGATTCCTATCTGAAAGTTCATCTCTCTCACTGAAGTACCTCCCTTCAGTTCAGGAGCCACTCAAAAGTTTTTAACTTAAAAAATCTGACTGGTGTATTCCCCCCCCCCCATACACTCAGTTCACTCGTTTCGGGACCAACATTAATGATAATAAATTATATAAATGAAATTAAAGAAAATTAATTATTGATGATATGAAAAAAAACTTAAAAAATAATAAATATAACTATATTTGAATATTGTTTTTATTCATTTATTGTGTCATAGTTTAAGATAAAATAAAATGAAAAAAGGAAAAGACAATAAAATAAATAAACTAAAAATATACATATTTTTCATTAATTATAAAATAATAAATAAAATTTTAAATGGAATTTAAAAAAAAATAATTATCAATAATTTGAATAAAAGAAAAATTAAGAAATATAGATATAACTATATTTGTATCCACATTTTTATTCATTTGTAATGTCATAACTTAAGAAAAATAAAAATGAGAAGTGAAAAGACAATAAGATAAATATAATAAAGATATTAATTATATATAATTTCATAAAATATGTAAATTAATAAAATAAGAAATATGATTTTATAATAAAATTAAAAAATTCATTACTGATAATATTAATAAAAGAGAAAATAAAAATATGAAGTTAAAAGATAATAATGTAAATATAATAAAAAGAGCAAACAAACTTATTTTATAAAATATATAAATTAATAAAATAATAAATATAATTTTATTATGAAATTAAATAAAATTAATTATTGATAATATGAGAAAAATAAAAATGAATAGTTAAAACACACTAATCTAAATAAAATAAAAGAGGAAGGACAAAATGAGAAAAAAAAGTGACAAAATAATTTTACTTATATATATATATAGAGATAAGATGCAAACTATATACTGCTAATTATTAATCATTAAATTATCAATATACTAATTATGAATCATTAAATAATTAATATAAAAAAGAATATATAAAGAAGAATGAAGTAGTAAATCCTAAACTATAACTTACACGCCGCCCTTTCCCATTCCCATCACCTTCTTTCTCTCTTTTTTGCAGCGGTTCTTTCTCCCTCATCCGCCGTTGTTCGTCGCCTCCGCCACCTCCCCGTGATCCCTACACTCCTTCACCGCCCAAACGATATAGGTAAAAATACTTACTATATATGGAAAATGAACTGACGGCGTCCCCGCGCTCCCTACCATCGATGAAAAAAAACGTATCACAAAACGCCCAGAACGTTTTTCTCTAGATAGAATGCGTATTTTAACCGTTTATATATATTTATTTGTTTTTCCGGCAGCCAAAGTGTCGTGCCTGTGCTTCTTAGAAAGAAATTTATCAATATAAATCCATAATTTGGAAACATATTTGGGCCTCAATTTTCGTAGAGGTCTGAGGTGATCGCCTATTGTCTGTGGATTTAGATGTCGGCGAAGAGATGAATAATTTATAAGAATCATGGAGTCTTATGGTTTAGGTTTTAATGAATTCTGTACGTGCACTGTTATTTTCTCAGAGCTTAGTTATATTTCGTTGGAATTCTGAATCATTATGGCTTATATTCTAATTGTTAATCCATATAAGCTGACATCAAGGTTTATGTATTCTTTTGTGTTATTTTTTTCTGTTTCGTGTTAAAAATATCGTTATTTATGTTAGACGTTTGCTTTGGTAATAGCCATGAACGTTGTCATTAATGTGCATATGTCTATTTGAGTTTTGGAAAATCATAGTTAAATTTCACTATATGAATAAGCCACTACTTTGTCATTAACATTTCAGAGATCTTGAAATATTATGAGTTGGTTTTCTGTACCATTTGCATGTGGTTTAGTTGAGTGAAGCACTCTATTCCAACAATCATGTGTTGATTAGTTCACCTATTTCGTTGCATGTTTCCATGTTATTAGACTGATTTTACTTGGTATTTTACCCTTGCCTGTATTTCCTTGGAGCCAATACATACATTGGGTATGTATTATCTTTTTGTGCCGTCAAAAATTGTTCCAATGATCCTCTGTTTTATCTCAATATCACATTTTGTGATAACATCTCTTTTATTGCAACACGTAGTTTTTCAAAAGTTAATACATTACGTCTCTGCTCAAACTTGCTTTGCACTTCTGTTTTTAACTGTATTTACCATACATTTCACCACTGGAGTTGGTGTTTTAACTATTATTTCTTGGATTCACTGCAGAAGTTTTCTGCGGCTTGTTTTTTGTGTGAGAGAGCAATGGCTGACGGTCAAGAAACTGATAAGAACATCGAGATATGGAAAATCAAGAAGCTCATAAAGGCACTGGAAGCAGCTCGGGGCAATGGTACCAGTATGATTTCTCTTATCATGCCTCCTCGCGATCAAATATCTCGTGTTACCAAGATGCTTGGAGATGAATTTGGAACTGCTTCTAACATCAAAAGCAGAGTCAACCGTCAATCTGTTCTTGGTGCAATTACATCTGCTCAACAGCGTCTGAAATTGTACAACAAGGTTCCCCCAAATGGTCTTGTTCTCTACACCGGAACTATTGTTACTGAAGATGGGAAGGAAAAGAAAGTTACCATTGACTTTGAGCCATTCAGGCCAATAAATGCATCTCTGTACCTCTGTGACAACAAATTCCACACTGAGGCACTTAATGAACTGTTAGAATCTGATGACAAGTTTGGCTTTATTGTTATGGATGGTAATGGGACTCTCTTTGGAACATTGAGCGGCAATACTAGGGAAGTTCTTCACAAATTTACTGTGGACCTCCCTAAGAAGCATGGCAGAGGTGGGCAATCTGCTTTGCGTTTTGCTCGTCTCCGCATGGAAAAGCGTCACAATTATGTAAGAAAAACAGCAGAGCTTGCCACCCAATTTTACATCAACCCTCAGACGAGCCAGCCCAATGTTTCAGGACTCATTCTGGCTGGTTCAGCTGACTTCAAGACTGAGCTTAGTCAGTCTGATATGTTTGACCCACGTCTACAGTCGAAGATTTTGAATGTAGTGGATGTCTCATATGGAGGGGAGAATGGTTTCAACCAGGCAATTGAGCTATCTTCCGAGATCCTGTCCAATGTGAAGTTCATACAGGAGAAGCATTTAATAGGCAAATACTTTGAGGAGATTAGTCAGGATACGGGCAAGTATGTTTTTGGTGTTGATGACACATTGAAAGTTCTTGAAATGGGTGCTGTAGAGACACTTATTGTTTGGGAAAATCTTGACATGACCCGATATACTCTGAAGAATACTGTTAGTGGAGAAATTCTCATAAAACACATGAACAAGGATCATGAGTCTGATCAGACTAACTTTCGTGATCCAGCTACAAATGCTGAACTAGAGGTCCAGGAAAAGATTTCACTGCTCGAGTGGTTTGCCAATGAGTATAGACGTTTTGGTTGCACTCTTGAATTTGTCACCAACAAATCACAAGAAGGGTCTCAGTTTTGTCGGGGTTTCGGAGGAATAGGTGGAATCTTACGCTACCAGCTGGATGTTCGAGCTTTTGATGATCTTTCCGATGATGGAGATGTTTATGAAGATTCTGAATAGCAATCAATCAACTTTTCCAATCCCGGTGCAGGCTGCAAGGATGGAGCGGAACAACTGCACCGGTGCGCGAGGGCTCACCCCAAGCTCTCTGACTGTGCCGCTCGGAGTATGTTGGCAGAAGAAGATGGAACATATCTTGATAAGGTCTGTGATGCATGCACTTCCAGCTTGATAAGGTCTGTGATGCCTGTATTTCCTTAGAATTTTATATCCTTCCTCCATTAAAATGAATGTTCTAATTCCTTTTTTGCTGTTGAACGCCCTGCACTCCTTTCCTTTATGGGATGCAGATTCATGGACAACTTCGCTAAAACGGAAGAGAAGCTACCGGAGGTAATATAAAGATGCCCTAAAGTGCGCCCATAAGGGCCGTACCACACCGTTCTGTGAGGTGGTCTCGTTTTGAAGTCGTATAATTTGGAGTAGAACAATTATATACCTTCAGGAGAGGAGGGTTTGATTGGTATTGCCTAGTCGAAGTTCAATGTTCATGTTGTCTTCGGTCTGAGTTTTTTTAAGCCAGCTTCTGTTTAATAAATTCTGCATTGGGATCTTTGTGGATGCAGTAGAATTGGAGCTTGTGATTTGATTTTGGATCGTGTTATTTTATTATGGATTATGTTATTTGATCATGTTATTTGGTTTTAGTTAATAAATTTTGCAAAAATACGTGCAAATTGATGGGATTTGTGATATCATGTTCCCTGCGGCTGAATGAATTAAGCTTGTATATTACCTGATCGATTAATATGAACAGAGTGTTATTTATCACAAAATGTGTATCGTTTTGTTGAAGAGAAAAAATTAATCAAAAAATTTTGTGAAAATAAATTATAATCATAAATTTGGTAAAAGATTAAATCTAAGGGGAATTTGTGGTACATGTGATGTAGACAAATAATAAAATTTTGATAATAATTTATTAATTTTTATTTTTCAATTAGAGTTTATTGATTATAATATAATATAATATTTATTTTATTTAGAATGAAAAATAAAAATTATAATGATTTGTATACTTATTATAGATAGCGTACGTAGAGAAAGGGTCCAATTAATACTTTGAATGAAATGTTTATTAATATAAAGTTTTTTCAAATAAATTTCTAAATTATTCTGACTAGTTAGGTGTTTTTTAATCTAATATATTAACCACATTTAATACAATTAATGTTAAAGTAAATATAATTATGTTGGGAACTTTATAAATAATTTTGGTAATATTTATTGAAACATATTTATCTTATTTTGATAGTTTAAATACACGTATTGATACGGGGATCAACCAACAAATGTATAACTTAGATTGAATTGAAAATCTTTTAGCACGGATTGTTAAGTCTTGTGAAGAGAGATCGTTATCAATAAAGTTATGACACATGTGGCCTACCACCTAGGGATATATATGTTATGCATAATTAATTATGTTACTTTATTATTTTACCTTATTAATCTTTAATTGATACTCCATTCGTTCCAATAAGTATGACACAAAACTTTTGAGCACGATTATTAAGGAGAGTGTATAAAGTAGTGTAAGAGTGATAAAAGTGGTAGGGTCCACACTTTTTTAAAGAAATAACTTTTACTATTTTCGAAATGTGTCAAGCTTAGTGAGACGTCCAAATAAGAAATTGTGTTAAGCTTAGTGAAACAAAGAGAGTATTAAATTACATTTATTATATTTATAATATTTTTAATCTTCACGATTCAAACTTAATTTTTTTTACACAAATGATATGGAAATTTCTTTTAAAATAAAAATATAAGAAAATATTCAACATATTTCAAGAAATTCAAATCTTCATTAAATATTTTATTTTATGTAATTTAATAAAAACTCTAATATTATATTATATTTATAATTCAAATCTTTTTATAATTTTAAAATCAATATATAATTATTTGTTAAAAATAAAACATATAAAAAAGCTTATATTATATTTAGTTAAACTTTATATAAGTGTTTTTTTAAAGATTATAAAATACAATTAAAGAATATATTATAGTTAGCTAAAATATAAATATAAATTTATAAAATATATATTGTGTATATAACATATGATTATAAATTATTGAAAAAAAATATTTTTGTTGTTTACTTTGATGATTGTTTTATGATCATAATCATATCTCAATAAAATAAATATAACTCGTACCTATGATTGCAAATGAATCAAATAATTTTAATTTTATTCGGCAGATGTGTTCGAATAGTCGTATTCATATTTGATATTTTACAATTTGAAATTGAAAAAAAAAGTATTTATAACTATTTGATTAATGCTCAAATACAT
Source organism: Leonotis leonurus (assembly GCA_026898415.1). Taxonomy (NCBI): domain Eukaryota; kingdom Viridiplantae; phylum Streptophyta; class Magnoliopsida; order Lamiales; family Lamiaceae; genus Leonotis; species Leonotis leonurus. Next base: position 32,806 of record JAPKLX010000335.1, on the reverse strand, counting down.
ATAAAATTCTATAATATTCGAATCGAATTGGATACCTTCAAATATCATTATTGAATCAAATATATATGAAATTGAGATATAATTGGTAATGAGTTTAGTGGATATATTTTAATTATTATATATTAATTTTTAATTGTGTTTATGTTAAGTAATTATATTAAATTATTAATCAACAAGATAAAATTAAAATAATTTAAAGGGTTAATAACATAATGTAAAGATAATTCCATATAAGATTAAAACGTAATTTGTTGTTATATATAGATAATCTATATAGCAATCTTTTTTAACATCATTAATATTTTTAAAATTAGCTTAATCTAGTTATATGTAATATCAATTAACATTAATATTAATATAATTTATAATATAAATAAGTTAATTTATAATTTATGCACATATTTTTATGGTAATAAGTAATTATTAGTATAAAATGAATTAAAAATAAGTATATTTATAAATTTTCAGTATGAAATGCGGTATTTTTGGTATATCGTACCAAATTTCTTTATATCAAATTCAGTATGGTATGAATATTGAATTTTTTTGATACTGAATTTTTGGTTTATAAGTATTCATAATACCGAAAATTCTGGTACGAAAAAAAAATTTGGTATGTCGTAGCAAGCCACTCATATATGTAATTGATGGTATACTCACAAATTAAATTATTTTTAATAATTTCTATTTAATTGTACGATTTATATAAAAAAAATCGGAGGTATAATGTATAATAATAGTTGGACAAAATATTTTTAATGATATAGAATTGTAATTGTGGAAGATAAATATTTAAATTTTAATTGAAAAGGGAGTATAATTTTTTTAATTTTTCTTAAAAATTAATTAGTTAATTTAATGATAAAAAATAAAATAATATAAAATAAAAAAGTATTAATCCATACATTTGAAGCCAAAATAAATTTAAGGATAAATTAATCTAATGTAGTTGGCCACACATGTGGCCATTTAGCATCACTCGATCATTATTATCGACTTATCATATCTCTTTATGTAGAAGACAACTTGAAAATTAGTGTCCAAATGTCAAGGTAGCATTTATTCTTCAAGCACGATGCAGAAGTTCATAAATAGAGCTTAGAGATCTTACCTAAAATGGTATCAAAGAGAAATTTGCAATGTTTATGAACTACATGAACCCCATATAATGGGCTCACAATACGCAAGATCCACATGGTTAATTATTTAAACAAATAATTAATTCTTCACAAATAAATATCACATATGAGAGATTGAATATGAAATTAATATATTCTCATTTGCTAGTTCTTTGCTTATGGAGAAATGATTTGAATCGTCGACAACGAACTGTAATCTTCTCCGATAAATCGTATCTTACTTCCAAAGCTTAACCTATTACTCTGGCCTATAATTTGACTATCGTGTGAGCATTAATCCGTCGGACTTTATCAAAGAGATGAACTCGAAAATCTAGGGTTTGGAAATCCTAATTCTTTAAAATACCGCGGTGGCTGAAAATTATGGTGTGCAGAAGTATATTTTCTGTCACCCCTCCTCACTTATTTATATGTGTGAATTAGGGCTAAGTTAGAGCTTCAAAGGGAATGGACATAGACCTTCTAATATAAGACCAAGTCCAACTAGATCTCTAATATTTCATTCTTATCCAATTAATTTTGACCAAGTCAAAATTATAACTTAATTAATTAATTCCTAAGTCAATTTGACCAAATTAAATTTAATTAATTGATTCAGCCAAGCCTTAAATTTAATTAATTAATTTACCAGTTAATTTTTTATTTTCAATTAACTAATATAGTATATATCTTATATTAATATTTATCGACTCCACTATAGGATAAATATTGAACTATTTGGTGCCCACTCAAATGTCACGCCCCGATCCCGAGGAACGACGCACGTGCCAGAGCGTGACTGGGGTAAAGAAAAGAAGAGGGGGAAGAAAGGGGGACATATAACTTAATCATGCTGGAAGAATTGTCCTTGAAAATTGGACATTAACTCGTTTATAATTAGGACTAATCTGAATGGGGCAGAGAAACAAATAAACCTAGCATTAGATAAAGTCAACAATGATGTCATGATCAATGAACAATCGAATGCAAAGAGATTAATGCAAGACGGGGTTGAAGATTATATCTCGTAACACGAGAGCAGTAATCCAAAATCCCAAGTGACCAAATCATTCCAATAGGAGCCGTCGATTAAGGGCGGCGGAGGTTAGTGAGTCTAGCTCGCCAAAAGGAGTCACTCACCAACTTGCCAAGTGTGGTCGGTACTACATGACAACATCACAAGGGGTCGAGGAGTCGAGCGTCCAAGATGGGCCGACTATGTTTAAGCTCTCATATGAACATGAATGCATGTAATAGACAATAGTAATTCTCGTAAAGGAATAATGAATCATTTTATTTTCATGAAGCCAATAACATGAAGAATCAGAGGCCGAAAAAGAACATAAACTTGGCAGCGGAATACAATTTGCAACAATCCTTTCTTTAGCCTCGCATGACACCACCAGACACTCAATCTGCAAAACAATTTGAAAATATTTTGCAGGGTTGAGTACTAATGTACCCCGTGGGTTATGCCATTTAAAAACCTTTTGTGAAATCATTTTCTAAAAAGGAATATCCATGCTTGAATAGTATCACATAGAAAGTTTTAAAATAAAAAGTCATTCTATGCATACAAAAACCATTTTCCTTGGCTCAATACTGGCATTAGATACCATTTCTATGAACATATGAGGACAATCCATAGAGGTCCATCATTTATGTCCTTCATCAGTAGGGAACTTTTACCCAAGCTGACTTCAGTCAAGAATATATGGGGACAACCCACATAAACCCACGTATACACTAACCATGTGCCACTGCACTAACATTGATCGTCATGCTTGAGGGATCACTTATCCAATAGGGAGCAAAACATTTTAACATGGACATCCATTTTGATTTTCATATATATCAGAGTTTAATAACTCAAACAATACATTTGAAAATATATATACAAACCCACCTCTCAGCAAATACCAATACCGTGTGATAATTGTAAATCTGTCAAATGTCTCATTCGCAATCGTAAGCACCTGAAAATTATACGGAACAACTTTTAGCCTCAAATCACAAAACGTAACGTGAATAAAGTGAAATTAAAACGAGGAATCGAGTGTTTTCTAGGTCTTCTAAGGTTATTTTGGCAATACCCGAATTTTCAAATCAACTTGGCCCAGAAGGCAAAAATACTCAGGACATTATTCCCTATTGGAATATGTAAAAATATTTTTAAAACATGCAGCTTTACCTCGAAACTTACTCGAGAAGATTTGTAGTCTTTTTCCGATCTATGAAAATTGTACCTGTTAAAATTAATGAAACCTCTTTCAGAAAATCCTATACTTTTTTCTCTACATGAACTATAAATTTTATTGAAAAATGATAGACGATGAATATTTTCCCTTTATAAAAATATGAGAATAATGCAATAAATCATGACATGCCGATCTTAATCGGGATCCAAATCTAAAATTTAATCCAACAGAGTAACATATTTTATGGTCAGAAACTCAAAACCTTAAGGGAGCTTAGCCGTCTGATAAACTGATAGCCATGAACGGCAAAATAAATGAAGAAGAGAACGAGATGAGAAAACATGAAGATGACGGTATCAGAACGATGACGGCGGAGACTCGACGACGGCTGAGGCACCTTTGTCAAGTTCCATGCATACCTTCGACCTTACACTGACGTACCTTGACTTGGATCGATCTTCGATTCTCAAACTCGCAGAACCACGATACCCAAAACTAATAGAAAGATGAAGAGAGAAGGAGAGAAGAAGAAACAGTAGTAGAAGTGCTTCTCCCGCTGACAATGAGCAATGAGCTCTTCAGACAAGCACCCCTATATATAGTTAAATTTTTGATTATTTGATTATTATTTATATTATATTATTATTATTAATGCTTAAACCTTAAAACGTAACTTCTGCGCACGATTTCCTTTTCGAGCAAATCCAAAGTCAACATCTCCGTTTCTTAATACTCTACATAATGACTATAATATTGATATACTTTCGGTCATGCATGGATAAACTAATTTTTATACGACGTGCTTAAAAACTACAAAAATTCGTAGCGGTTACGTACGAATTCCTTTTTGAGAAAACTTAGTGCCAATAATTTCTATTGAAAAACCATACAAAATGAGTATAATATTGACATGCTTTTGACTTATGCATGAAAAGTTCAATTTTTAAAGAAATGCTTAAAAAGTTTTACCGGGAGCCAATTTCCAATGGTAGGTTCTAACAGGGTATAGTCTCTTCCTAAAATCCTTAATTAGTTATTGTAAGATATCTAAACTGTATTAGAAAAATTCGGGGTATTACATCAAATTACAGATGCAATCCTCCTTTTCTTATTAATTATTTCACGCGTTTTAAGATCCTTATATCCATTAATTAATTAAGTACGTTGACAGCTCAAAATTAATTAAATTTTTTATATGTAAGTGATTCGGTTTGCTTTAATTATTATATATGGAATAAATTTCAAATGGTTGAGTTTCTTATATAATAAATATTTTTGAACGCCTCATGGGGATCCAATCAACTCGGAATTAACAGAGACGCGACTCCATTCGACAACAATCAAGTACTTCTTGCTAAACCAATCAACACTAGCCAAAAGTTGGAGTTTAAATGTTTTGAAGTTTTTAAGTGAAAGCAGTAAGAACAATTCTTTTCAAAGTTGGAGTTTAAATGTTTCTTTTAAGATGTGTCATAATCATTGTCATGACGTTAGAGCTTTTTCCTATGAACGTAGAATGCTTTAAGATGTATGTTCCCTTTAGAAAACAGAACTTGTTCCCTTTAGAAAAGAGAACTTAGACGAGAACTTAGAAGAACTTTTACAAGCTACTCGAAATCGAGAACGAGAACAATCTGAATAAAGAAGAAACGAAAAGAACCAGAAAAAAGGGAATATCCAAAACAAAGGCTAAGGCCAATTACGAGAAAACAAAAGAGAGAGATCTTCTCTTTTATAACGAATCAAGATCACGGCTGTGTTCCGATAAGTTATCGTTTCTACCGTAGAATCTAAACCGAATGAAATTATTAACTCAGTTATTAAAGATTTAATTATCTTTGAATAACAAATCTTAAATCTAGATTTCCCCAGAGTTCTATGATGTTAAGTATATCCTACTAGAAACCTCAAGAAGTTATCATCATTGATGATGAGTCATCTATCTAAACTCTTAAGCAATTTTGGTTTAAATTGGGGGTGAAGAATGGGGGAAAAGTGGGAGAAATAAGGGGAGAGAAGGTAAAATAGGTGTTGTTTAGTCTCATTTTGTTCGTCTAAACTTATGTTTTTCGTAGCTTTATTCGTAGTATTTTTCCTCGTTCCGTGATGTTTTGGCCCGAGTTATGTTTCATTTTATGTTTCAGGATCATTGGCCTAAACGAGCGTCGAAAGTGGAAAAGAAACGAGAAAAGACGAGAAAACGAAGAAGTGTGCCGAAAGGGCATGTCAGCGACCGAGCCAGCGCCGCGCCAGCCGCGCGCCAGCGGCCGTGCCAGGCCGCGGCACACGGGTCAGCGGTCCCTGAGCCTTGGTCAGCGGTCCCTGACTTGCCTGACCGCGCCAGCTGCGCACCAGAGGCTGTGCCAGGCCGCGGCACACGAGTCAGCGGCCGCTGACTCCCCATTTTTCGCGCGGGCCGTTGCAACGAACCCTAGCGCCACTCGGAACAACCCTAGTCAGCAGTCGGTGACTTCCAGAGACCGCTGAGTTACCTCTCGCTATAAAAAGACACGTCGTGCCATTCAGTCGATATATCTCAGTTCTCCATACTTCGTCCCGACTCCTTTTAGCACGAATTCGTAGACTAGTTTTCCAGCATATTTTCATTATTTCTAGTTCGTCTCGATCCCGCATTCAAGGATCGAGACTTAGCATTCTAGATAGGATTTTTTCGTTCCGTTCTTCGTTTTGGAGTTAGCCGTTTACAACATTCGAACACAGTTATTTCCAGATTTTCATTGTCGTTCCAGACGTACTTCAAGTATTAATTCAAGTTCGTTTCTTTCCTTTTTAATTATTGCTTGTTTATTTACTTTTATCGTTTATTTCGTTTTATGCTTTCAATTCCTTTCATCGCCTTTAATTTCCAGATTTCTTTTCGTTCTACTTTCGTTTTCAAACTTCAAGTTCTTTACTTTCTTAGATTGGATTTAATTTTCGTTCTTAGTTTAAACTTTAATTGTTTCCTTATTTACTTTCTTCGCCTAGCTATAGAAATCCAAATCAAACTCTTTTTAATTGCTTTCCGTTCTTACGAACAAAGAATATAATCGCCCTGCTAAGCCTTCCTTGAGAATACGACTAGGGTCAGCTTATTAATCTATAACGAACTCGTTTTAAATTGCGAGTGACTTAATATAATTGGAAGTATATCGGCTGGAAATATTCCTCGTGCCCGATACTGAGTCCCTTTATCGGACAGTGGGTCTGGTCTAAACAATGCCACGTACTGATAGTTAAAAATAAGTTGAAACAGGTGTGTTTCGGCCAACTCAGCATCCGCTGAAAAGTAAACGGTTGCTGAGTGTACTCTCGTAAATTGGAGGAGGTACTTTGAAGAGATTTTATGAGACATAGGTCAGCGGCCGCTGACTCGGTGTGGCGCGCGGTCGCTGGTGCTGGCGCGAGGCGCTGGCGCGGAGAGGGTGCGCGATGGTCAGCGGCCGCTGAGTCTGCGGGGTCTCTGACTTTGCTCTCGTCAAATCCGTCCTATTTTCTTCCGCGAATTGCATTCGACTCGATTTTCTCCCAAATCGATGATACCTATGAACATAGAAAAACACCAAAAATAAATAAGAGACTCCTTCTCACGAAATTATCAAGCATGTTAAGAAAATTTAATTAGTGGTCTTATTCATGTCAAGATGACAACAAATGATAAGACAAAAAGGTACCAAATTTTATAATCAACTCCATAAGTTTTGAGATATCATAAAGAAAAGAATCAGAGAATTTCGGTGAGTTCCTAGCATCCTATTCCTACCGTTGGAGAGGTCTAATAATACATAAGTTTCGAGAACACTCAGATACAAGAACAACCCAAAGAAGGGTGGAAAAGCTTGAGAAGCAATCGAGAAAAAGCCAAAGGAAAAGAAGATGATAGAAAGGTAGTTGATAACTCCACTATAGAGCCACGAACTTAAGAATATGGATCTATATAGTAAAGAAAATATATGAATAAGATAAGATGTTAACCTAGTAGAATGCCTCTGAGAAAAGTTGGACGCCCAAGAGGCGGAGGTAAAGATCAAGGTTCTAGAAACATAGATAAAAGACATGAACTTGAACGAGAAGTAACCTCACCCTCCCACCGCCTGAACATAGAATTGAGGAACTATTTTTTTAGACATAAGCCACCTATTTTCAACGGAATGGGAGATCTTACTAAAGTAGAAGTTTGGGTATGAACTTTAGAACGCATCATTAACTTTCGGCGTTGTACGGATCAAGAATGCATGATGTGCGTTTCGTTACCAACAGATGGGATCAACAGATTTATGGTGGGAAGCACACAGATAGACTATGACCCATGAACCACTAGGAAAATTTACTTGGAAGAGTTCAAGATATGAATATACGATAAATATATTCCTTAGAGATGTAGTAAGAAGAAATAGATGGAATAATATAATTTAAGCAATGAAGGATACCTGTAACAGAATACGATCGAGTGTTCTGTGATATGGCACGATATGCGCCAGAACAAGTAGACACGGATGAGAAAACGGCTGAAAAGTTTTGTACCGATCTGAGGTACGAAATTGGGATGGCATTGGCAAGCCATGGGGGATCGTCTTACACTACATCCCTCAACCGAGCTCTTGACATTGATGCTGCTATGCCAGGAGAAAAACATACAGCTACTGCAACTATGATGTCCGCCCAAACATATCTCAAGGCTTTAAAAACAAGAGGAAATGAGAGGATAACCGGAACGACAGCCCATTTCAAAGAAACCATGGGAAGAGCAAACACGTTCCCAAGACTACGAGAAACAGAACCCGACCATTCAGAGAGGGAACTATTTAGAAAAAATTTTCTATTTGTCTCAAGTGCAAGAAGATGCACGGCGGAATATGTATAGCAGATAGCGACAGGTACTTTGTGTGTGGCCAGAAGAGGCACTTCACAAACTATTGTCCTACTAAACAGTAGGAAACAGGCGCAAGGTCTAACCAGACAGCGACAGACCAGCATATCCGAGCAATTCAGGCTCAACCCCAAAAATATCAGTAACCTTAGCAGTTACCACCACCCCACCACTACCACCTTAGTACCAACGATGCAAACATTAGAAACAGCCGTGACAGACCAAGCTTATGCAATGAATTAGAAATAGTCTGAAGAAAATCAGGGAAACCTGACAGGTATGGGCACCCTCCTCAACACACCAGTAATTATTTTGTTTGATACTGGAGCGTCCCATTCTTTCATTTCTCAAACATGTAGAGAACATAAGACTGGAACTAGAACTAGTAGAGACAACTTTAAGAGTTTCGTCACCGTTGGGAGGAACTACTACTCTCACACATTCTTGCTCTAACCTAAGCTTGGATTTAGGATCACTTAAGGTTTTTGCGAACAATCTTAGTGTAATCTCGATGAACGACGTGGATAAAATCTTAGGCATGGATTGGCTAGCCGAAGACTATGCCCTAATCTTTTACAAGAAAAGACAAATCTCATTCCCACATATAAGAAAAATAACCCACGAGTTTTCATGAGATTACCATAAACAAGAAGAAGGCAGTTATCTCAGCACCGCAAGCTACGAAGCTAGTAAGGAAAGGATGTTCAGCATACTTGGTTTACTTGAAGGAAGGAAGTAAGAAAAACTGGAAGATGTAGTCATTGTACGGGAATACCCAGAGGTATTTCCAGAAGAACTACTAGGATTGCCACTAGATAGGCAATTAGAGTTCACAATTGACCTGGAACCAGGATCAGCTCCAATATTCAAAGCACCTTATAGGATGGCCCCTAAAGAGTTAGAAGAACTCAAGATACAACTCCAAGAACTGTTGGACTTAGGTTTCATCAGACACAGTGTATCACCTTGGGGAGCACCTGTGCTTTTCGTCAAGAACAGGATGGAACTCTAAGAACGTGCATAGACTACAAAGTTTTGAACAAGCTGACACTCAAGAACCGATATCCTTTACCAAGGATTGACGACTTGTTTGATCAACTTAAGGGAGCATGTGTCTTCTCAAAGATAGATTTGAGATCAGGATACCACCAACTGAAAAAAATCCGACCGGAAGATGTTCCTAAGACTGCCTTTCGAACCCGGTATGGTCACTATGAGTTATAGTGATGCATTTCGGATTAACCAATGCACCGCAGTGTTCATAGACCTAATGAACCGTGTGTTCCACCCTTACCTCGACAAGTTGTCTTGGTCTTTATAGATGATGTTCTTATCTACTCGAAGAATGAAGAAGAACATGATAAACATCTAAGAATTTCCTTAGAAACCCTCAGAAACGAGAAGTTCTATGCTAAATTCTGCAAGTATGAATTTTGGCTTAGGGAAGTAATGTTTCTTGGACACATTGTGTCGTCTGAAGGAATCAACGTAGATTCCATCAAGATAGAAGTTGTACGAGAATGGAAGTCACCAACGACTCCAAATGAAATCAGAAGATTCTTAGGATTAACTAGATACTATCGGAGATTCATCGAAGGATTCTCCAAGATAGAGGACCAATGACACAACAACTACGTAAAGGAATCAAGTTTAAGTGGTCTGTAGAATGTGAAGCTAGTTTTCAGCTTTTGAGAGAAAAGTTGACTACCGCCCCGATACTGGCAATCCCAGAGCCCAACAAAGAGTATGTAGTCTATATGGATGCATCCAAGAACGGATTAAGATGTGTATTGATGCAAGAATGAAAAGTCATAGCATATGCATCACGACAACTAAGACCACATGAACTGAATTAACCAACTTACGATCTGGAGTTAGCTACTGTTGTGCATGCTCTGAAAATTTGGAGACACCACCTCTATGGAGTTCGGTGTGAAATTTTTACAGATCACAAGAGTCTCAAGTACTTTTTCGAGCAGAAAGACCTTAATATGAGATAGAGAAGGTGGCTCGAATTAGTGAAGGATTACGACTGTGGTATAAATTATCACCCAGGAAAAGCTAACGTAGTAGCTGATGCCTTAAGTCGTAAGACTTCCTCAAAGCATACATTACTTCTACTAACCCAAGAGAATAAACTCATAAAAGAGTTTGAGTTAATGAATTTGAAAATTTTACCACCACCCGAGACAGTGGAAGAAATTATTCACTTTGATAGTAGAGCCTTACTTGAGAACTAGAATTTTAGATATTCAAAAGAGTGATGGAAAATTTGAGAAGATACGATTGAAAGTGAGGAAGGACGATGCTACAAGTTATCATGAAGAAGTTGATAATGTCATCACCTTTGAGGGAAGACTATGCGTCTCACATAGTGAAGAACTCGAGCAAGAAATCATGAGTGAAGTACATGATGCACCATATACCGCCCACCCAGGAAGTACGAAGATGTACCAGAATTTAAAGAGGAAATTCTGGTGAGTTGGTATGAAAAAGGATATAGCATCCTTCGTAGAAGGATGTTTGGCTTGACAGCAAGTGAAGGCACTACATCAGGCGACTATAGAGATGGCTCCATATGAAGCACTATATGGAATGAAGTGCAGATCGCCACTTTATTGGGACGAAGTAGGTGAAAAAACGATAGTAGGCCCAGACTCAGTCAGCGAGATGACTGAGATTGTTAGACAAATTAGAGAAAGAATCAAATAAGATCATATTAGACATAAGTCTTATGCTAACACTCGTAGAACCGAACTACAATTTGAAATATGAGATAAAGTTTTCTTGAAGGTTTCTCCTTCTAAAGGATTAATCATATTTGATGTGAAAAGAAAATTTAGACCTCGTTTTATTGGATCGTACGAAATTCTTGAAAAGAATATGTCCAATGGTATATGGATTAGTCTTACCACATAGTTTTGGAAACGTTCACAACGTTTTCCATGTGTCACAACATAGAAAATACGTGTTTGATTCAGAGCACGTTATTCATCAAGGAGAGATGATTTTGAAACCTGACTTGAGAAGTAGGATCTTAGCTGCTCGAATAAAAGAAGAAGACAATATGAGTACGCTTTGAAACTCTGTTTCAATGAGGAATGAGGTATGATGAAAGAAAATGAATATGTATATGAACTCAAATGTACTCTAAGATGCATTATCACAAGTGTAAAAGAACATAGAACGATGGATTAGTAGGGGTTATCTATTATCCCGATGAACATATATGTTCAGTAAGATGAATGAACCGGAATACATTAGAATGAGAGGGACTCCGAGGATATGCAGGAATGGGACTGCATATCCAAAGAGAGCTTAAAAGATATGGTCAAAGAATGAAGGACTCGAAGGAGCAGTGACCCCAAGATGATTTCAACAAATGACATTATATGATTAGTGACACAATCATGGTCACCTTATTCGGTAGTATACCTCAACGAAGATTCGATTCGGCTATTGATTTATCGCTAGATTTCTTAGAGAGTTATAACCCGAACGATGCGTGAGTTCAGTTCACGAGTAGCAAGTTTCAGTTTCAGCTTGATAAGCAAGATTCAGTTCCAGTAGAACGTAAAGAATAAGGGAGTTCAATTTCAGTTTCAGTTTCATTTTCAGTTCAGTGGAACGTAGAAAGTTTTAGTTTAGTTCAGTTCAGCTCATTCAATTCAATTCAATTCAATTCAGTTCAATTCAGTTCAGCTCATTAAATTCAATTCAATTCAGTTCAGCTCATTCAATTCAATTCAATTCAGCTCAGCTCAGTTCAGTGCTGTTCAGCTAATTTCAGTTTATTCAATTCAGTTCAATTCATGGGTATTGTCACGAAAAATACAAGTCATTAAATTCCTTTCAGTAATCAATTATATCATTGAGTTGAACTCTATGATCTTAATGCAATTAAGAAGTCATATGAGGTCCTTCTAAACTCTATGGTAAAAGAAGTTCTAGTCAAGACAACCATTGAAATATTATCCCTGAACCTAAGTATCTTTATGACTGAGAAGTGATTGTGATGGGCCTGATCACCCCATGTGATCAAGAAGATCTCAGTAGTTGTCATTCTGGTCTCCGGACCCTAAAGCTCAGCATTTTTGAAATTCAGTCGGGTTCATTCCTTTCTTTTTAATATTTAATCGGTTGACGTCTGTCTCTAAACAGTTTGTCCAACCCTCGCTTAAGTTATCATGAGAGAGGATGGACCCACATGATTGATAAGTTATCATAATAAATTTCCTTAAACCTTCGGAACTAAGACGTATTCGGTATATGGCTATCTAAGTACCATGGTTACAGTTTTGAGATTTTATATGTTGAGGACATATAGTAAGTGCTAACATTAAGTATGTATATTGTAACGTGGGTTGTCTCCATGTTACCGTATGCCACTTCGAAGAAGGGATAAATTTTAGAATGAAGATAAGAATGAGGTTCCTTATGATGAAAGTGAGGTTACGCTTATGCCGCCACCTCAGAGAAACGGCCATCCTTCAGTGGATGTGCAACCCAGTGACGTAGAACTATGAGTCAAAGTTCTGGAAAGAAATAGAGTAATGATTAGAGTGATATCTTCTCACAGTTAGAGAGATACACTAAGTTATGATATAATATTCATCGATAAAGGTGCTCGACGGGATTCGTTCCGGAGTACAAGTATGTTAAAGTGCTCGACGGGATTCGTTCCGGAGTACAAATGTGTAAAGGTGCTCGACGGGATTCATTTCGGAGTACAAGTATGTTAAGTTACTCGACGGGATTCGTTCCGGAGTACAAGTGTGATAAAGTTGCTTGACGGGATTCGTTCCGAAGCATAAATGTGATAAAAGAATGCAAGGAATAGAAACGGTCCAAGAAAGGAATAGAGCGATTTCTATAAATCGAGATGAATGTTAAAGAAGTGCAAGAGAGATAAAAGAAGAATGATATCGCCCTGGGTGACGATATGAGTTATGTAGAAAAAGTTGTATCTATTTCTGGATCGGCAGTTTCAAGAGTTATTGAATGAGTAGTTTTCAGAAATGTTACCCCTTGAGATTAGCAAATTTCGGGACAAAATTTATGTTAAGGGGGATAGAATGTAACACTCGAGTATTTTATACCTAGCTTATAGGTGTTTAAAAATCCCAAGAATAAAATTTTTGGATTAGAAACTTTATTTTGAAGCTTGCTGCCAAGTTTCAGCGAAAACGGAGACCAAATCTCCGCTCTTTCGAGAACCGGCTTATACTTTTATAACGGATAACAAGAGCAAATAGGGGATTCATTCGAAATTTAGATATTTTAAAATTTAGATATTTTGAAATATCTAAGAGGCGAAATACGGGATTCATTTGAATGCCCGGATTTGAAGTCCGAGCCAAGATATGGACAAAGCGCGATAATTTAAATACACTTTTATCGCGATACGGAACATACACGGAATTTTTATTTTCGCCGTCAGTGAATAGTAGAACCGAGAACTCGAGAACTCGAGAAATCGAGAAAACTCCTATTTTTCGATGTTATAGCACGAGTAATGAGAAAATTCCCGAGAAGTTTAATAAAATTTATTTCAGAAGAAACGGAGTTTTAAATTGATATTTATCAAGAAATCGAGAAACAAGCATTTTCTCGATTTACGTGCAATTCGATCGGGCCAAACCCGACTTTAGTTCACGAGAGACAAAGATGTTTTAACGAGTAAAAAAGACGAGTGTGTTGATTCCCGTTTCAACCGAGATAGATAAATAACAAAGAATCGGATCGAAAATATCTAAGAGGCGAAAAGACGGTTTGGACCCCGGATATTTAGATATTTTGAGGGCAACTTTTGTGGCCTATAAAAGACCACAAAGTCACCCCCAATTCATTATTTACGTGAGATTTCAGCAGCCTCATCTCTCACTTATGTGTGAGCAAGAAGAAGAAGAAAAGGGAGGTGTTTTGCTCCTATTCTCGTCCCGTTCGTCTCGTTTTTCCGATTTCTTCAAAATCTAAACCGATAGAAAGGTAGCCCTCGATCTTATCTACGTTTCTACGGTTTTATTTTCATGATTTGAGCATGATGAAAAAGTGAAATAGGGGCTGCCCTTTTTGATTTTTATCGGGTCGAACCCGAATCAAAAAATGTCGAGAATTAGTGCTGCTCGTATGAGTTAGATGAACGTGTGTTTTAAGTTTCAATAAAATCTAAGCATGTTAGGTTTTGAGAAGTTAACTTGAGCTTGTCGGTTTATATATTTTTGATTTTTCTCGGATGAATCGAATAGACGAGCATGTATGTAGGTTAAATACGAGTATTATGTGAATTTACGGAAATTAATCGAGCAAGTTTAAAAAAAAATGAGTGCGGGCGACAGTTCTGCCCGGGTTTTGTTTAGTGTTTTAAGTACAGAATGAGTAGAGTTTTTAACATAATAAAATACTAGATCGAGTTAGGAGTAATCTCCAACTTGAATCACCCCGTTTCGTTGTGTTTTCGATTTGTTATGAATTTTTCAAAATGGTTGCGCAAACTGCCAATTCCAGCGAAAATTTGGAAATTTATCTAACTTTGAAAATTCGTGAAAAATAGAGTAAAATGATTTTATGTGTTTTGTCTTCGGATTATAAAACTTTACGATGTTATGGTCACTTTAAAGTTTGATTCGTTACAATTGGAATTATTTCCAGGTTATTATGATTTTTCAAACTCAACTGCTCATTTAATTTGAACTCGTGAGCATGAATAAAGGTTAATATGATTTTATCGGATTTGAAAAGGAGTTTTTCCCCGATTTTAAGTTTTAATCGAATTTGGCCGTTCGAGAGCATGAAAAGTGTTATGTGATGTTTTATTTAACGAACGTGACTTATTATAGGTTTATATCATTGTATTAAGTTTCATGATATTCATAGATGTTTGATCTTAGACGAGCATGAGTGCTGAGAAATGATCAAACATGAAGTTATGTGTTAATCAAAGTCAAAACATGGCTTGATTAGAAATCATCGAACGACCCTCCTAGAATTTAAATCCGAAACTCGAACGATAGCCGAGTTAAAAGAACCGAGAATAATTCTCAAATAACAAAGGATAATAATTCCTTACACTTAGAGAATATTAGATGCGCTCGAAAATGTTATCTCACTTGAGATTTCTTTAAAGGGTACGACGAAAGGTCAGGACCGCAGTTCGAGAAAGAAGCAGTCGTCAGTTAAGACGATCCAAGTAGGCTTTCTATTACAAAGAAAATTATGTGTGCACGTATACTATTTACGTTGTTTTCGAAAGGATTTCAAATTGAGAAAGTATGTTTCAAAGTATTGTCTTGCCGAAATGATTTATGTTTTGTATGAAGCCTATCTGGTTAAGGTTCTAATTATGAAATCGAATTCGGGTTCCAGTGGGCAGGCAACCCCACTCGAACTAGTGTACAAAAGTAACCGTGAGTCATCGATCGGGTTGGCCGGTTAAAGGACCGTGAGTCATCTTAGCGGGTTGGTCTGTCAGGTGTCCGTAGAAGGTGGCCACCTTCTCGGCACATATAAAGAATATATATGGTAGGATACTAAAGAACTTAGACTGATCAGTCGAACTCAGGATCTTTCACAAAGAGAATTTAGTGAACGTAGGTGCTTTTAAAGATAAAATCCCTATGTTTCACTCTTACGGCATTGACAATTATATATGTATGTATGCGTTTTCGGTATGTGCCTACTGAGTACGTTTGTACTCAGCCCTGCATGTATTATAAATGTGCAGGTTGAGACGTGATGAATGGAGGTGCTATGACGGGCTTGTCAGTCTTTTGCGTAGTTGAACTCTTGGGGGTTTACGTGTCTTCATACACGTGGACTTATGTAGATCCTTTTCCGCTGCAAGAGGTTTTATCAGTTTTGTTTGACAAATGTGTCAATTCAGAGTCAAACTCTTTGTTATGAACTAAAACTCAGTTATCGAAATATCTTTTGTTTCAGTCAAAGCTTCAGGGTTCCACTTTACCTTTATTTATCTATTCTATAGTCGCGCACCTGGACGTTGCCACAAGGGCGGAGGACGGGGCGTGACAGATAGGCAGTTAGTAACCGTCTACTATCTGTAACAATTATGTTGTCATTTTTAATAATATTTTTAGTCGTGAGATTCGCGTGGGTAAAACTATTTAACCCACGCAAAAATATATAGAGTGTTCTTTCTTTTTCCTTACTGTTTGGTTGATTGTTTATACAACATAAACTCTCTGTTGTCAAAGTTGTTGTTACAACACATGCTCATACGGTTAAGGTACACTTTCATAGTTCTTTTTCTCAAGTTTGTTTTCTTTTAGAATCGAGGCAAGTGCTCGAAAGACATATTGACAAACTAAGAATAAAAATATTAAAAATTTTCATACATACTCAACATAAATAAAAGAAAAACCTTTAAAGAAAACAATTTAAAAACTGAAACAAATAGCTTTAAATAAACCAAGAAAGACAACATACCAAGTAAGACACGCAATATAATCGATTAACAACTTATTTTAAAACATGTTTTATTGACGATATGATTCAACATAACAGAGCTTGAGTTTGGAGCATGACTAAGAAACCATACCTAAGCAATTACCATTAATCTAGCATCAACTGTGTCATTTAATTTTAATAATCTCACAAAAAAGAAGTCATGTTTCCATTAAATAAAACCTTACAACTATCATACGAATTCCAATTTTGTGAACTTATAACTGTGAATTCACATGGAATCAAAATAATTACTTTACACTTAGAACAATTTATGAATATCATATGTAATTCTCGTATCTAAATATATAAATATATACAATTACACTTATGGCTTAGTAATTTTTAATTATTAAAAATATTTTTTAAGATCACATAATATCCATCAAGATATAGTATATAATATCAAACATTATAGATAAAGACAAAAAATATCTGATAAACAAGACAATCCTTATTTGATCTTAATTTTTCTAAACTCAGGGAAAAAAAATATAATCCCCCAAAACAAGGATATTAAATCATATCTAAAGTCACTGAAAATTGTCGTCAAAATTCGTCGGCGTTTTGATCTTAATTTTCCTAAAATCAAGGAAAAAAAAATAATCCCCCAAAATAGGGATATTAAATCCTATCTAAAATCACTGAAAATTATCATCAAAATTCGTCATCGTTGCTACTGCACACGTGACACCTAGTGTACGTGTGTTGTGGCTGAGCGTCGCACATGCACACTTGGCTGAGAGGCATGCTTTGTGTCGCTAGTGTGCCATAATCCACATTGTGCCGCTGTCGAGGCGTGTTGCGGATGTTCCGACCGAGAATCTATGTCGCTCGTGCCAACTACTATTAGCCTTGTCCCATGCCTGTGTGTGCCGCTTTCGAAGCGTGCCCGATCGAGATTTTGCATGTGCTTGGCGCTTTGCGCTAAGCATTGAGCGTGTTTGTGCCCCATCCTGCTACGGCCGTTGCCCTGGGCTGGTCGAGGTGCCTGGCCGAGAGGCCTACCTCGTGCCAAGTTTCCCACTTGGGGCCTGGCTGAGTGCTTGCGATGGCACGCCTAGGGTTTTGACACCACTGTGTCGCGCCTCTCGTGCCTATTGGGTGGAGCTTCGCTACATGCCACGTGTCGTGGTCTGATCTTGACCTTTATTTTTTCTTGTTCTTCATCTTATATTTGAATATGCTCCCACTAAATTAATTAATAATCACAAGGAAAAAATAAACTTTCATGGGATTACAACATGTTATAAATTCGGTGACCAAAAAATGAAAAACAAACTTTAAAGATGTATTCTACTATTTCTATATAAATGAGATACCATGCAAGAAAAATTATAACAATTATATATCCAATTTAAAACAGACAAAAACATGCAGATTAATAAAAATACAATCTTATTATTAAAAATATCATAATTCTAAGACTGACTTTAATACCAACTGATGGAACCTAAGGGTTCATCTATCCTTAGGATCTCATAAGTGATA
Organism: Leonotis leonurus; assembly: GCA_026898415.1. Taxonomy (NCBI): domain Eukaryota; kingdom Viridiplantae; phylum Streptophyta; class Magnoliopsida; order Lamiales; family Lamiaceae; genus Leonotis; species Leonotis leonurus. Next base: position 14,666 of record JAPKLX010000335.1, on the reverse strand, counting down.
TTTCATAAAAACATGCAATTCTAATATGCACATAGAATACTTGTAAAATATTGAGAATAAAACACATAATATCGAGCCATAAGCATACTCCAAAAGGTTCGAGTTTTATACTTTATTCATACCAATAATATTTGATATTGAAGTTGATGGCTATAACTCTCTCCTTCTTTATTGCGTTTTAACCTTTCGAAACTTCTAGCTTATTTCTCTGATACAATTAGTGTAGCTGGTTGGCGATATTCTAACAAGCTTTCTATAGAGATAAGGGCCGAAAATTTCAAGCTTGTGTGATATATACATATAATTTTTGGCCATGAGAGTATGGTCTAAGCTAGGGTTTCCTAGGTGAATCGAGATCAAATCTCCCAATATAAATGCAATATTTTAAGTGTTTTCAATAAATCGTTAATTAAAAGCATTTAAGATAATGCTTCTAATAATCCCAAAAATTATTATACTCAAATTATTTATATTAGTATTTATCAACTCTACTATAGGATAAAATTGCACTATGATGCAAATCCATATTATGAAATTAATTAATTAATCATGCATTTAAGATTTAATATCCATTAAATAATTAAAGTCTGATCACAACTACAATTAATTAATATATTTTTAATGATATGCTTAACTCAGATATTTATTATTATATCTGAAAATAAATCCAACCTAGGGTTTTAGTATAACAATCATTTTATGAGTTCCTCAAGAAGTTAAAATCAACTCGGACTAAGACGAGATGCAATTCTTAGGGATGATGAGCGAGTTCGAGGCGGGTATTGATTTCCCATCCCCACACCCATTTCAAAAACATTGCATAAGTAGTCACAAGTCACATATGCTTATATCAATCGGATATATTAATAAAATGAAGAATATGAGTCTTCATTCTTCATTATCACTTGAGAAGAATTTATCTCACTGTGAAAACACAAAACGCAATTACATGGACCAATATAAATGCACCAATATCATAATGTCGGCTAAGGTAAATGCAAGACATCAACTGATACCACAATCTTTCACAACAAGACTATCCGGGTCTTCTTGGGATGTAAACTTTACTATACAAGGAACCGAGTATGTTATTTTTTGTGATCATCGATCACCATATAGTCTAAAATTGGAAAACGTAATTTTTTACAATATATAATTGATAAAAAACGAATCACAAACCAATGAAAAACTTTTATTATCATAAAGTGGAAGTGTGAAAGAGTTTGTTACAATACTCTAGCATAAAACATGATTTGAAGTATACAAACTCTTATATCACATGATCAGAGTCAGAGCCTAGTTCCACCCGAGCTTGACACGCCTAGAGTTGGAACCTCGCATGGGTCTGCCCAGGTCTCTCAAGGAGCTCAACTTCTGGTCGCTAACTCTTGTGAATCAGGACTTACCCTGAAAGTGTATCAACCACTCTAAATCAAAATATGCGGAAGCTAAAGTGAAAGACACAGGATAATTTTTGCGTAGGTTGTATTAATGAACAACCTACACGGCAGCCTTACGGCCAAAAAGAATAATCAAAATAAGTGATGTGCTATTACAATGTTTAGCACCACAACGACATCAACACTCTTACTAAAACACTAAACGTATGCTCTTAAGAACTAAGAAACATACATACTCAACTACGAATTTAATCTGCAAAACTCTCTGTCTCTAACTGAAACCTATAACTAGTATTTATAGACAGAGTTCATGGGCTTGGTTTCTAGAATCTTGTAACTGCCGGCCCATGCGTTCCCCAATTCTCGCTTGTTTGTTATACTCCGCAACCGTGCTTGGAATAGTGGAACTAACCAATGGTTAGTTGTTGACTCCTCGAATTGTGGAACCGAAAGTCTCCACTCGGCACACAAGATTTTCAACTGCCAAGACTTGGTCTTCCACCAGTCTTCATGGATCTACTCAGCACACCAAGTAATTAAGCCATCAAGATCCTACGTGGCAGTCGTGCTGGACATCATTGTTGTGTTGCGCCAGATGCTTAAGTCAACACATCTGTGAAGAACACAAACACACAACTGTTAGGTCACTTTCCTAAACAACATCAAAACAGAAATACCTAACATACCCAATTCGACTATGTGAAGATTTACTTTGGCCTTAACATGATTCTTTAGGAGTTTGAGAATCAATTTATGTGTCAAACTTCTAGGGCACAAATTTTCCTTGGATTGTTAGGACTACCATTCCAGGACTACGACAGTTTTTTTGCGCCCCCAAGAATTATTATGCGCAGATGTGTTGCACCTGGGTTTGTCAGAGACCCTTTCTAAATTTCAGCGTAATAACGAAATGGTCAGTGGTGGTAAGGATTTGATGGCTTCAGCACGGAGTTGCATTCTACTGCTTTTGCGTCATTTGTAGAATTAAATGACTTTATAGTAAAAATTTATAGGGTTTATCACCATGATTTAAAGAATTTCTATCTCGCATAGCCAGAGCTTACATTTCACGAGGTATTATCCCTCGCTGGGAGATTCGAACTCCCTCGACTTTTTCCAGAAGGGAAAGCCTTCAAGGAGGGGAAATTCACATCATCTCCTCGATGAAGAATTTCCTGCAAATTTGTGCCAATTGTTATTTTGAAGAATTTACCTTTGATGATTGTGTTCCTGACTTCAACTACGCTTCTTGAATTGACTAAGATCTTCATGATGAATGAAACAAACTTTGAAAAAAAAAGAATTTTCTCCAGGAAAGATATTTCAATGTTCAAGTCAACACAAAGTAGATTAAATGTATGAGAGTGTGTGTGCTCGAGAGTGTGTGTGCTCGAGAGTGAAAGGGATTTTAAAGAGTTTAGAGTTAGAATGGAGGTACCGAATGAAGGAGGGTGTGCTCCTATTTACAATGTTGGCAATGCATGCATGAATCCTCCAATGTTTGGTCGCCACATAAGATGGTCCCTTATACTGTTAGCATCAAATCCAAGAGCATGCCTTGCATGGTTAAGTCCATCCACGGGCTTAACATATTTGAGTTAGAGTTCCATCCCTGTCTTACCATATCTTGATCAGAGGTTGACTCAATCTTAGAAGATGAGCCCTAGGTGTAATGACACATCTGACTAAAATCTGCCAAAATACTTTCTAGGGATGAAGCTCCCCTAACTTTTTTTTTTCCTCAATGAAAGAAATTTATTAGCATAAGCAGATAATGATAATTACTTACCTCACAAATATCAATTACACAAACAACTCCAAGGATTAGTCATCCAAGAGCGAAAATCTCTACTTCTAAGCAATTTGGATCAACTACAACAAAGCCAAGACCATAATCTAATTCTCCACTCCCCAAAGACCCTCTCAACATCCCATTTCTCGCCATTAAAAATAATAGCATTCTAGATTTCCAAACCAGCCACATGAAACCCACACACAAGCATGCACACGCTTGTTTTCTCTCATTGGCCTAAAAAAGGTTGAAGAAGCTTGCAAAGTGATGCTTAGTTTTTTCCGGAAAAGCCGTTGAGATACCCAACTAGGATTTGCACTTGTTCCACACCTCTGTGACCATCCTGCACTCATAGAGGATGTGTTCAATTGGTTCATCTTTCTCTCTACACAGCGAGCACTCCACTTCGACACTTGGCGGGAGACTATGTCGCTTTCTAAGCTCAGTTTTGGCCGGAATTCACCTCCTAACAATCTTCCACGCATAAATCTTCGCTTTTGCAATAGCCCCACAATTCCAAAGCTGAGAGAAAAGACTCTTTTTCAGGTTCGTCTCCACCATTTTCCCTTCGATAAAGGAATGAGTAACCTTCCTTGACGGAATAGGGAACCTTCTTTTTATTCCAACACCAGTTGTCTTCAATGGCCTCGGAATGTTTGGCTCTATTTAACTAAGCACTTAGTTCAATCAAATCATTAGCATCCCTCTCTTTGAGTTCCCTTCTCCATCTCCAATCTCACACCCAACCACCATTAACCCACTACCCCATCTCCATGATGCTCACCTTCTCGTCACAATTCAGTTGGAAAAGTCTATGAAACATTTCCCTCAAAACCCCTCTCCCAGCCAATAGTCACGTTTAGCTAAAATTTTCTCAGACATGCTCAAGTGCAATTGCTACCCACTTTTGTGATTCAGTGGAAGATTTTTTGGTTGAATTGTGATTTGCTTTAACGAATAATATAGTAATATGATTCATTTGACATTACTTTTTGAGTCAAATAGATCCCTAATTTCTTCATATTTCACTCAAATAAATATCATACTCACGTATATAATTTTGGTTCTCGAATGCAAAATTTTGATCTATTCAATTTCTAAGCAATAATTGATGGTAAAATTTCTTCAAGGAAACTGAAAAACCTTATCAGTATAAGAGTAAGTTTAATCATTTATTAGGTTTGCATCTATATATATATATGAAAAACCATTTTACCACTTTCTTCCATTTTTGTCCTTTCTTTTTTATTCTATTTACATTATTGTTATTTGACTTCTTATTTTTATTTTTTCTTTTCTTCATTTTATCAATAATTAAGTTATTTAATTATATTATAATATTATATTTATTATTTTATTAATTTATATATTTTATAAAATTATATATAAAATATATTTTTATTATATTTATCTTTTCACTTCTCATTTTTATTTTTCTTTAAGTTATGTCATTATAAATGAATATAAATATGTATATATTTTTTTATTTTATGAAAATTGTTAATAATTAATTTTTGTTTTTAATTCCATTTAACATTATATAATTAATGAAAATATGTATATTTTTTTTATTTTACTTTATCTTAAATTATGAAACTATAAATGAATAAAAAAATTATATAAAAATATAGTTATATTTATTATTATTTTAATTTTTTTTTCTTCATATTATCAACAATTTCGGTATGAGCAGCTAAAGGAGATCTTATTGTCCTAAGCTCTTCTCTGCTTTCTTTTTGTACTAGATGATCTACTCTAATAGGCCATTTGTTAATTTTCTTTAATTCCATTTATAAATTATATATATTATTTTATTATTTTGATTATAAATATATAGTTTATTATCATTAAATAAAGTAAAAAAATGTAAATATTATTATAGTTATTTAAAAATAATTTTAATACAAATTATTAAATTCATTAAAGAGAAAATAATTAGGTAGTGGGGTAGTGGAGAAATGAATAGTCTCATTCTCAAATTAATTTAGTTATATTTTTCAATTTCTATTTAATTCTGTTATCACAGTTACAAATTTGTATTAAATGTAAATCATTAGAAACTTAATAAAATATAAATAATAAATATATTTCACAAATGTGCTAAAAAAACTAATTAAATAGTTTGAATTCGGAGTTGCAGCTTAAAAATTAGGCAATACACACCCTAAATTAAATGTTTTTGTTACATTAAAAAGAGAAGCTAATACTCACTTCGTTTTTTTTTAAAGATGCACATATTGTCATTTTGGTATGTTACACATAAACATGCATTTTCTATTTTTGGACGTGACTCACCTTTAATAACACTTTTTTGGGGTCCCAATCACTATTATAATTCAAATCAATTACTTCATCCGTCCCACAAAAGTAGTCTTTCTTTCTTGATTGGGACGTCCCACTAAAATAGTCTGATTTCCTTTTTTTTTTTGGCAAATCTTATCACTAATAAAGAAAATGACACTATAATACATCTAATAAAGCAAAGGGGACTAAAGTAGGATATTGGTTACCGTATAAAAAACAAAGGGGACTACTTTCATGGGACGGTGAGAATATATTTTACCATTTAATAACACTTTTTTGTGTCCCAATACACTACCATTCAAATTAATTATATTTGAACACTTAATAACACATTTTGTGGGGGTCTCAGTCTTTAATACCACTCAATTCAACTATATTTTATTAAAACCCGTATCGCATCAAATGGTGCATTTTTTATAAAACGAAAGGACTATATAACAACATATTTACAATCTTTAAAAATATAATATATAGGTTTAACACTTATCATATATAATAAGATGATTTTTATATGGATTGTTTGATTTTATTAAACATTATCAAAATTATATGTATTTTAAAATAATAAAATTATAAACTACAAAAAATAATTCCAAAATTATAAATTACAAAAAATAATTCCAAGTGCACGGCTAAAAATACTAGTTAAATTATAGGAGAAAGAACAAGCACATACATGATTTGAGAATCTATAAGACGTGGAAGCAGCAACAATTAAGGAACATCTGAAACTCCAATTTGCAAGAAAAGCATATTCTTACTAATATCTTCACCAGACATAATAAATTTCAAGTATTCAACCACCCTTTAAAATCATTCAACTCGTTATCCAATTTTGTTGTTGCGAGTTTTGTTTTACCTTTGCCAAATAACATTGACCTATATGTGTTGTCTTTCTTTTATCTCCTTTGCTCAACCAGACAATAATTGTCGAAAGATAAGGTAAAGAAAGAGAGAAAAGGCGCAAACATTATAAAATTTGTTATTACAAAACCGCGTACCCAAAAATTCAACCGTATATCTATGATCTTAGATATTAACCACCTGCCACTAAACTCAACAGAATAAAACAAGTTATTATCAATAAAGAAGAACAAGGAAAAGGAAATTTATACGAAAATCAAGGGACAGTTGTAGAAAGTAATTCAATCACAATCTGTGTAAAAAAGAAACCACCAATCGTAATTCGCAATAATTAATTATTATACCAACAATAATAAGTCGAACCTTCACCCTCATGTTCCTCTGTTCATTTTATTAATATGAAAAATAGTATAAAAGTATTATTTAAAACCTGTTTACTTTGCATAATATAACTAATTAATACAAATAATTAAAATTAATCTAGTGTTTATTTTGATGCATAAATAATGAATTACTCAATTTTAAATTAATTTAATAATCTTATCATTCAAATAAGTGACCATATATTTTATCAATCTAATTTATCATTCAAAGTAAACACAACCAAAGTATCGAATTATCGAATGAAATGATGTATATGAAAGAAAGGTGAGACATAAGTATGCTGAAAATGTCGTGTTAACGACAAAATTAATAGTGGATTAGTAGCTAAACTGGGATTAGGCGAGACATGAAGAGTGGTGGATTTTGAATTAGAAAAGAAAATAACAACAATAATAATGAGAGGCACCAAGACATTGCTTAGAAAGACAGTCAAGAGTGAGTTGGCATTATTCTTAAAGAAAAGGAAACAGTTTAAAATGACAGCCTATCCACATGCCTCCTCTTTTACACATCGCATATTTTTAAGAATTACACACATCCCATATATATAATATATCTACCCTTCACAAACACACCAATTTCCTTCATTCAGCTCTTCTTCTTAACTAAATCTATACCCCTCATTCCTATCTTCTACACCAGGTAATCTCTCTCTCTCTCTCTTAATCTATGTAGATCACAATCTTACATTTGAACTTTCAAGTCGATTCAAGAATCTTGATAAAAAAACATAGATCTAGTATGCAAGCACTATCTCCTACTTAATACATGCATGCCATCATAATCATCATTATCACCACCAACAACAGGAATATACAAGCAAACATCAATGGCTGCTGATGGGCCAAGCTGGGCGGATCAGTGGGGTGAAGGAGGGTTTGGTGCTATGGCAGATGATAACAATAAAAGCAACAAAGAAGTGGGAGCTGAGAAGAAGACGGCCGCCGCCTCCGGTGGGTTCGGGAAGGCCAAAGCTGTAGCGGCGGCAGGTGCTCAAAAGGTCAAGAACAGCACGTCGATGAGCATTAAGTGGGTCAAAAATAAATGCCAAAAGAAAACCTCGACCACCACATGAGCCACAGAGGTTTATCGGTAATCACATGTATGTCATTTTTTCTAACTAATTTCATAATTCATGCAATGCAACATTAGCTCAAGATTATTATAGTTAAGTTGTAAGAGTATAATTTCACCTCGGTTATGATGAATTAAGAGGCCACGCTTTCTATTGCATGCATGGGGTCGTGACGGTCATCCCAAATGTAATGACTCGCTCAATTCACATAGTATAACCAGATATTTATTCGATAAGGTATTGTTTCAAAGAAGCTAAGCAACACTGATAAACATAGTAGATAAAGGTAGGATGTGAGGGAAATTTACAATTGAAATGCTACTAGTATCTAAAGGTATGAATTTTCACTGCTCTTGATGAAAGCCAAACGTGTTCTCACCGCTATAAGTCATGTAGAGGAACCCATCTTCGTCCTTGTACTCATCATATATGGCAGACAACAATGAAGCTGTATGCAAAACACGTGGGTGGGTCGGGTGACTAAGATCTATGAAATAAACAATGAACAATAAGTAGCCCACTCACCAGTAGGAGGCAGCAAGTCCTTGACAAAGATGAATATAGCTTTCTCAGCACTCAATTTGATCCTCTTCCGCACCACATACACGAACTGCCCAATGGTCAGATCAGCAGGAACAAGATATCTGTAAGCCATGGAAAAGACGGATGATTATATATTTTAATTCAACCCCATGTACTCAAAGTTTCAAACACCACGAAATCTATCAATTAATCATCTAATCCTCTCATAATCTAACAATAAAAAATAAAGGCAGGAAAAGCTAACGGTGGACAGTTCTAGGTAAATAACTTGTATTTAAACCCTATCTACTGGTGTGCGTGTGTTGGCCTAGTGGTAGTGAGGCTAATGCCCAAGGCAATAGGTCTTGGGTTCGAGTCCTCCGTGACGCGGCCATGTAATTTAAAGTTAATGTAATCCAATTTTTTAAACCCTATCTACTGCTAAATAGGAATAAAACACGCTGGATGGAAGTGCCAAGGAATTGTAAAATGTAACGCATACATCAACTCGTCCGCTTATAAGGGTCACTTGGCAAAAAATGAGTGACACACAACATACAAGCTCAAAAATTGATATCATGTGTTCAAATGTAGGGAATGCATACCACTGGTTAGCATATATAGCACCAAAATTATTCACCAAATAAGTGATAACAGAATCATTTAGTACCTAGGCTACTAGTCTATTACATCGCAGATTATGTAAAGCTGAAAAGTGAGGCAAAGATGAGATCAAATAAGCAAAACCTTTTATGAGTATTAAAGAGAAAATTCTACTCATCTACACAAGGGAGTTCCGACACTTTTTTGCCCTGAAGGTTAGGGGCCTACTCATTACAGTTCTTAATCAACAAGGGTCTATCAAATTTTATAGTTCTTGTTCAGCAGTAACTGAATTTTACACATAAATACTAAACATCAACTTCTACAAAGATAGATATGAGAAAATTAGATTAATGAGTTAAGGTTTGGTACTCACTTCTTTTTATCAATATCAGGAACATCACTTCTTTCTGCCTTTTCCACAATGACCTAAAAGGTATGACAAGAGGGAAAGAATAATTAGAAAGAGAGTAAATAATTAAGTCTCAAATGCAGAACAAATTATCTTTTCGAATATAACTCACGGGAATTCTATCTGGATATTTTTGTCTTATGCGGGCAGCTTCTGCCTGTCTTTTCTCTGCAGTAAAGGAAAACAGAGCAAGAGTGATGACTCAATAATAAGAAGATATTCAGATGAAGAGATCAAAGCTTGCCAACAATTTTTAGCATAAGGTGGAAAGTGTTACTATATAGTTACAACAAAAGATCGACAGCAGAAAGGTAAAATCTTCAAGTGAATTAATCAAGAAACAGATGATGCCGTATCCATTACAACATGTTTATAGAATAGATGAAGCTTTCAATCAGGTTATTCTGTGGCTTTTACTTTGAGCAATAGCTCAAACATGTATAGTATAGATAGTATCAACTAATCACTGTATACTAGGACGTATTGACTGAGTTTCAGTTTGTTTGATTGTCAAAGCCTTCTAAATGTTCAATCGGTCAATCCTAAGTGAGGGAGGACGATTCGTTTCATAATTTACAGTACTGTAATAAATCGTACCCGAGTATTCAACCAAGCTTTTATACACAGATATCATACTGCAAAAGAAATCAAATACAAAAATTCAACCCAAAAACCAACCATTCAGATGTCTAGTGGCATTTAAGCAAGAAATAGAAGAAGAAGAAAAAAAAAGCCACTTTTTACTTGGGAGACCAAAACAATTCTATTACATCAAATCATCATATGATACCTAAATCAATAAAAATAGGTCAAGAACAGAATAGGGAAATCAAAAGAATATATACCCAAAGGGTGCTCTAGTTTGAAAGAACCTTTCGCCATCGCAAGATTCGATCTTTTATCTCCAACTGCGAATTTCAGACATGAAAACACCATTAGGACACGAAGAACAAAAACTACTTCTTTCACAAATACCAAAACCCAAAAGACCAGCAACATACAAAATCAACTATAGCTAAGAATTACGGGGCATACTAAGCATATTTTGCGTGGGGAGAGCAACTAAACAAAAATTCAAGAAGAAACTTACCAAAGACGCAATAGAGCACGAACAATCGAAACTTGAAAAGAGTTAACTAAAATAATACGTTACAAACTTGAAAAGATTAGAGAATTTATTGTTGGGCTAAAAGCTAAAATGTCAAGAGCTGTTAAAATAGATGCCGTACTTCTTGTTTGGGTCGAGTTGACCCAAAAAATCGGATAGAAAAGTTCATCTAGAAAAATTCACGGACTTATTAGGTTTTGTATTTAAAAAAATCCACCCGTTATTAATAATATTTAAATTTAATAATCCCTTCGTCTTATTAATAACGTTTCATTTTCTTTTTACATGAAGATTAAGAAACACTCAAAAAATATTTACCTATTGCACAAAATCAAGTTTACTGAATAAGGAAATTAATCATTATTAATGGGATGACTCAAAATAAAAAATGAGTTGTTATTAATGGGACGAATGTAGTATGATTTATTTACAATCTTATTATTTGAAAGTAAAATTTTTTTAAAAATAAAAATTTATTAAATTAATTAATTAATTAATTTTATCAAAATAATTTAAAATTATTAAATTTAAATTACATATAAGGCGTGTAAAGTCCACATACTCTGTAGCCCGTAAAGGGATGGGCATCATATTTATTGACCCGATTTTTTGAATGGGCTTTGATGTATTTCAAATTTCCAAAAGTCTTGACAAGACGGGCTGGATAAGTCCACCCATGACCTTGACACCTAAAAATATATATTTTAATAAATAAAATGAAAAATACACATTTAGATGACTATTCGAGAAAATTTCTTTATTATAAAGCGAATGTTTTTTTATTTTTTATTTTATAGTAAATATGTTTTATCTTCATTATAAAAAAAAGTTAGTAATTTAATTCATTAACCATTTATTCTTTTACTTCGAAACAAATATAAACAAGACTGATTCCTAGATGAAATTGGCCTTCTAGTTATTTCTAATTAAGACATTGAATTGACGAGGAAGTTTCATTCACTTAGGAAGTTAACATATTTTTCAAGACAAATTGAAAATTATATATACCAGTGTGGATGGAACTCAGACTCACATATCCTATTGAAAAAATATCAAAAATATCGTAATTAATGGAATACCAATTTTTTGGTACAATATGATACCGTACCGAAAATTTAGTATGCACTTTGGTCATACCGCAGTATATCCAACCCACCCTATCGAACTTTTGGTATGTACCAAAAATTTGATATATACCGAAAAGTTTGGTACGTACCATACTCTAGGGAAATCGGTATGTACCTTACGATCGTATATCGGTACATACCGAAATTTCGGTATATCGGTATATACAGATATTTATCAAAAAATTATATATGTTTATTTTTTAATATTAATTATACATTAATTTTATTTTATATTTGACTAAAATTATAATTAAAATATTTAAATATAACTATAATATACAAGATGTTATGATATTATTTAAGAAAAATATTACAAATATAATATACATAATCTATTTCTTAACTTTTTAATTATTAGAATAAATATACTAACAAAGATAGTAATTGTATTATATTTTATGTAGTAGTTTTGCAAATTTAATTTATATTTGTTAAATATGTATATAATATAAATAAATAATATAAGATATCAATATTTCATTAATAAATATAATAATTGTATAAATATATATTATATAAATAAATAGTATGAGATATCAATATTTTATTAACGTTTTTATTCTCTATCGTAATTTAAAATTTATATATAAGTATTAGTTAAAAAGTAGTATTATAACATGTAAATAAAGAGTATATTATATTTAACTAAAATTTAAATTTAAACATAAACTTATAAAATATATATTGATGATACATTATTAAAGAAAATTATTTCTGATCTTTGTTTTTACCATTGTTTTGTGATCATAATCTCTCACACACACATATATATAAATATCAATAAAATAAATAAAATCATCATAATGATATATATATGTTCGAATAGTCGTATTCGTATTCGTATTCGTATTCGATATTTTATAATTTGAATTTGAAAAAAAATGATTTGATTAATATTCAAATACAAATAAAAGTTTATGATATTTCATCCGATACTAATGAATAATTGATTATATATACATATATTAAAAATTGAATTGAATATTAAATTGAATCAAATACCTTCAATAATACGAATCAAGTTCGTTTATTGTGAACTAATTAGATTAAAGTATTAATTAATAAGATACAATTATAATACATTTAAATATTATTAACAAAATTAAAAGATAATTCGACATAAGATTAAAATATAATTTTCTATTATATATTGTATATATTGATAATCTATATTAAATATTTTGTTACATTTAAAATTATCTAAATCGAAATATATCGTTGTGTATCAATTAATATTAATATACTTAATAATATAGATAATTCTATTTATAATTTATGCACTTATTTTATGTTAATATACTTGTAGTATAGAAAAAGATTAAAAAAAAAATCATAATTTTTCGATATCATACCGAATTTTGGTATATCTATATACCGAAAAATCGGTACGATATCGATATTTAATTTTTTTGATACCAAATTTGCGGTATACCGAAACATTTGGTACGGTAACAATATAAAAAATGACATATTGAAAATTTTCAGTACGGCGAAAATTTTTCGATAAACCATATCGACCCACCCCTAAAGGAGATAGAGCATTGTAGATAAATTTGTGGATAGCATGTTTCTGTAACAAAAGAGATCGATTACATTCGCCGCAAGGAAGAAGAAGATGAAGGGGAAAGAGAGAGAGATCTGACTCAGAACTGATTGGAGTATTTTCCTATGAGAAATGTGGCGAACTGTTTTGGGGTGTAAATTGGGGTGGAGGAATAGTATTTGGGGAGATAATTGTTGAGGTAATCGTTGTTCCCCATTCCCATATAGTATAAGCACAACTTCAGATGTTTCCTAGCTGCTCCCATGCTTCCTAATACTTTACTATTCTCGAAATCATCATGTCGTTGGGTTTGAGAGAGACGGCGGTGAAGGAGGAGAGGGGGATGTGGAAGAGATGGGTCCAGAAGTGTTGGCAGAGGAAGGAGCATGCGACATAATAGAAAGAATGAATCTATATGCAGTTATGGAAAGAAACAATATTCTCTATTATCACTCCTTAAAAAACGTATGATTTTATATCTATAAAATATATGATTTTTCTATATCCTAGTACGTGCATCCCGTGCAATGCACGGGGAAAAAATTATAAACTTATTTGATATGTATAAGATTGTTGTCATCATCTTTTTATCATATTCCATGAAATTATAGTTATTTATTTTAATTTTCCGTCCTTATATTTTATATGCATCCGAAACTTTAAGGATTTTTTGAATTTTATGTTATTTAGTATTGGACTTAATGAGTTCTTTATTAGTGCATTGGATGTGTATTGACACGATTAGATCTGTCAAAATTGTTAAATCGAATTTTCTAAAGTTTTGAAGCTCGTCTAAACTTGTCAGAAAATTTTCAAACCTATAAATATAAGACTCAATTTGACCCTTTATGGGCTGCTGGGCGGATATGTTTTACTCGTCCATCCAATATAATATTTTTAATAAATTTAGTTATTTTAATAACTTTTTTTAAAATAAATAATTTTACTTATATAAAATATTTGAAATAAAATACTCCCTCCGGCCCACTTTAGTTGACACGTTTTATATTCAAGTGGGTGTATTATAATAATAAAACGTGCCAACTAAAATGGGCTGGAGGGAGTATTATTTATTTAAGATTATATTTTTCATGTTTTAATTAAAAAATTTAAAATTGTCAAATATTTTTAATATTTTAGTTACAAATTCACTATTAAAATGAAAATTGATGATTTGTGTTGTATATATAAATATAGATGGTTAGACTTTTTAAATCCGATATTTGATTGACTTGTAAAAATTTTAGATAAAATTTTCGGGCATGATTATTTTTCAGATTCAATTTTTGAAGTCATTTCCTACCCAAATTTCAATTAGTGTGATTAGGCAGGTCGGGTCGAACATATCGTGACAGCTTTATCTGTGATACATATCTTGATAAATAAATTATTACAAAAATAGATAGTTGATTAAAAATATTATTTTAACATATGTATTAATAATCCAAATAAATATGTATTAAAGATCTTAATATACAATTTACAACTTTGTTGGGTCCCGGGAGAGCAGGTGTGGTGTATGGGGGGGGGGG
>JAPKLX010002154.1:0-13909 GCA_026898415.1 Leonotis leonurus | reverse complement strand
TCACTAGCTGTTTCACCTTCTTGGATCACTAGCTGTTTCACCTTCTTTCATACTTCACACAGCTTGCTGTAGATTCACTAGCTGTTTGACGTCTCTTTAGCTGTTTGATCACTGTCTGCTCCATTCGCTGTTCATGCTATTTGATCACTAGCTGTTTGTAACCAAGAGTACTCGCTGTCAAACTTGATCACTCGCTGCTTTCTCTTCACACAGCTCGCTGCTTTCTCTTTCACACAGCTCGCTGTTTGTCTTTCACACAGCTCGCTGTTTGTCTTTTCTTTCACTAAGTACAGTAGGTAAAGAGTGGACAGATAGTGGATCATGATCTGTTCCATTTTAATTTAAACAGAAGTGAAGGCTAAGATCAAAACATGTAGATCATAAATAAAATACTACACAAGTAATGACAGCTACCTGTCCTTAAACTAGTAACAGATCGCTGTGATAAATACGAATCAATGTAGAACATTTATAACTAATGTGTCCAGGAATGCTTTTATCAAGAATAACACAGATAGTAAAAACTGTACTATCTGCTTCTTTTTATAATTTAGCATATTCCTTAACAGATGACATTATTACAAGACAATTAACTAAGTGTTGTTTCGAATTGCATCATCAAAACAATGTAAACTTGTGGGGTTCCCAACAGCTAGGTTTCAAGAGAAATAAATCAATTACAAAACACACAATAAGAATATATTCATACAATTCTCATATCTTCGCTAGGTCTCAAGGTGAGGTTATTATGTATTTGAGTAATCCGATGTGAAATCAATTTAGATAAGACACCAATAACAAAGCTAACATGAACTAATAATGGTCAATTATTAAAACATGAGAAATAATGCCACGGATTATAAACACGAATTATAAGGAAATCTAGGAATTAATATTATGATCCATAAATTGAAATACGTTACTAAGACCTAGAATCACAGAAAGTTTAGTTACTCATATTGGAAATAATAATACTTGAATAAATAAATTAAACATAAATCCACTTGTTCTAGATTCGCGATCTTCGATTGTCAATATGTGATTCAAAATAAAATAAGTGGGGTGCTTATGCCAAAGTAGTTGGTTGAATTCTCCACCAGAAGAGAAAAATAAAACAATCTAAATCCTAGAGTGTATTTGATATTATGAATGTGATATATGACACCATAATGATGTGTATTTATAGACCCATGAAGTCCAAAACGTGCAAACATTCCAACAAGCTAGAGACCAAATCGGCTGTCGCTGAATTTGTAGCTTAAAATTGACATTTTCAGCGGTCGCCGAATTTACAATGTCCTGCACGCGACGATTTTAGATCCGTTTTGATTTGTTCTCCTTTATTTTAACTCCGATTTTAGATTTGTTTGCGGCTACGAACTCTCGCCTAGACGAACTTTCATCCTATACTTACCAAGTTTTCCATTCATGACCATAAAAATACTATTACTTAAAAAAATAAAGAAAACAAAACAAAAAATATGAAATTAATACTATAAACTAAAAATGATTTAAAGTGAATGCGAACATCAATTAATGAACAATCATAATTTATAAGACTACTAAAAAAAAATACTTTAAATGAGTATTTATCGACTAAAGTTTTATGCTTTTGGAAAAATTATCAATAAAAACAAAATTTTGGAATTACATATATAAATATATAAAAGTTCACTAGATTTGTGTATTCTTCAGCTTGGATACAATTCCGTCAACTTGAGTTTGTGTGCACCCGTAATATGTAATTTTTTAATCGTAAAAATTAAAAAAATTAAAGAAATAAACAGTGAAAGGAAAAAAAAAACACAAGATGGAAGAATAGATTGGTACATTTTTTTTTTTTGAAAATTAGTGTATTTTATTTGAATAACAAATTGTTTATCTTTATTCAAAAATAAGTATTTTAGCATCTGCTCCTTATTACTATCATGCAAGTTAAGTTGGCGGATGTGAGGCCTTATTGAATTTGAATTAACCAATCATTATGTATTATAAGAATATAAATTTATTAAGGTTTAGCTCTTAAGGTAATTTTAAACGTAGTCTTCAAATTTCTCATTATAATCATCAATTTAAAATAATAATAAAATTTAAATATAATATATTATTATGCTCTTGTCTCAAATATTAAATTAAAATAAGCAAGGGAGTATCTTCTTTTAAATTCATAGCCCCAAATAAATATTTGGAAAAATTTAAATAAATAAAACAAATTTTGTTAAAAGAAAAGAACACATACATAGACAAGAATATAAAATGTTTAAAAAGTAAGAACTTACAAAAAAAACTTTGAAATATAAGTTAAATGTGGTTAAGTTTGATTATTAGGTTCCGATATTCATATTTATAATCTTCTCGAATGATTAAGATTTTATTTTTTATCGTAACTTAAAATTGGTCACTATAATTTCGTATATTAATATTTTATATTTTTTGAGCTATGATTAAGATTTGTATCTTTTATCGTACTTAATTAAAATTGTTGGTAATGATTAAAAAATTATTCTTTTTTAATTAAGATTGATGGTTATGAAGGTATAACAGTATGTTTTTATTAATTTTATTATTATTTTAAATTAGTAGTATAGTGAGAAATTTGGTAGTTATGTTTAAAAGTAGCCGCAGCTTAAACAACCAATTATGTTTTGAATCCGAACTACATGAATATGAAGCACATCTTTTAGAGACGTTTACGCATAGGAAAGTGGGCCTGTTAATGCTGGGTTCTGTTAAGTCCAATATTACTGGGCTTAACATTATCAAAGAAATCCCTAATTCTAATAGTCACTAATATTACATTATTTAAATTATAATTATTTTTCCTTTTTACAAAAATACATTTTTTAATAGTTATCATTTATCATTATAACTATTAATTATTTTAATAATAATAAAAAAAATAATTTAAAAAATTATCCCCCCCAACATTTCTTCCTCAGCCATCCCCACTGCCAAGACACAACGTTAGATCAACATCGCCATCGATTTCAGAGACGAGCACACCTTCATTGTGAATTGGGCGGTGCTCCACTGCATCTAGTGAATCGAAGCCGCCAATGAGGAGTTGCAACAATGCCTTAAAGATGAGATCGAAACTCTTTACCTCCACCAAGACATCGAATCTATCACAACCACTTGTCGACAACCAACGTGCATGCACGCTGCGAATGCCAGCAACCACCGTGCTACTTTGTATGAATCATAATTGGTAGATAATTATATTATTCATACGTATGAGTTATATGATTGGCGAATAAGTATAACTTTTGTACTTGAACTTTCTAATTCATACTACATTATTACGGAATATATGCTTCATATCTTGTATACGTGATGTGATTCATTTCCCATATATTTAAGTTGAAGTGTATTTGTGACAAATTATACAAAAAATGATTAGAATTTTAAAAATATTATATTGATGACTATTATTTATCTTTTAATATTTTTTTTTTTACTATTTTAACACATTAACACCTTATATATTATGCTAATTTTAAAGAGATACATAATTATCAAAACAGTAACCAAAACTTGATATAATATTATTAACTACTCCTCCATCCCGCTAAATAAAATCATGTTTCCATTTTGGACTGTCCCATTAAAAATGACCACTTTCCTAAAAAGGAAATAGTTTTACCTTTAAAATACATATCTCCTACTTTTTTAAAACACCACACTTTACTTTCTTAATCTTCGTGCCGGAACCTTTGTGGCCGCATTTAGCGAAACAGAGGGAGTATATTAATAGGACACTTTAAATTTAAATGTAAAAGAATAGAGCTAGTAAAGTACACATGAAATGGAGGGAGTAAATTCAAATTTGAAGATTCACCATTTGGTTTGTTTGATAAGATTGATGAGATTATCATCTTTAAATATTTAATTTTCCATCCATAATCCTCCATCTCCTTATGAATTTAATCATTTTTTATACCTATTGATCATTCAAATGCTTGAATTTGGTGTGATTAAGCATTTGAGTAATTAAGAAATATAAAAATTAATTAAATTCATAAATTGATAGAGAATTATGGATTAAAATGTAGAAATTTAAAGAAATAATCCTATCAATTATATCAATCAAACCAAACAACTCCTTAATCACTTGTTGGTTACGAACTTAGGGCCGAACTTGGATTTCGAAAGCAGACAACCTATCTTATAGAATGTTCAATTAAACAATACTACCACCCAATATTTGATTGTTTTTCTTTAAATAATAAAATTACCAACAAATATAGAATATGAATTAGAAGCATTGAAAAGTATCCTAGCTAAGAAAAGAATCAATAGTTGATGAACCTTAGATTAAGGGCTTAAGAGAAACAGCTTGTGTAGCATCGCCAATGTAAAGTCCATGCTCTCCCATCGGAATCCGACGGACACCGGCACTATCGACGACACTAAGGTCGCTGTTCATCTTTTTCACTCCTTTGATAGATTCATGCACTTTGAGCATTTCATCTTTTGATGCTAATTTAAGAGCAGTGACCTGAGCAGGTAATATTCCTTTGATATGTGCAGGCAGCTGTTCTCTGAGCATAGCAGGGAGTACTTTCTTGACAACAGATGGAATTGTTGTCTTTTCCATGTCTAAGAATTGTTTCTCCACTCCCTCTCTCACTGTTTTGCACATAAGTTCACCAGCTGCCATCAGCTTCTTCTCGGAGTCCTCAACTGTTGTTTTCTGTATGTGGGACAGCTCGCTGACGGTCTTTGCTTTGTTTTCATCAAAAATTTTTCGAATTTCCTCTATCTTTTTGTTCAACTCAGCAGATAGAGAATTGTGCGCTTCATTAAATTTTTCATTGGCCTCTTGAATGACCTTCTCCACAGCTGTCTGTATCTTTACTTGGACTTCATCTGCCTTTGGGACCTCAGCTGTCTCTTCCACTCTGTCATTCCCTAGCTCCATCACTTGGGCCTCTTCCTCCTTTTCTATTTCAATATTAGCAGCAAGCTGTAAAGTAGAATCTTTCTCTGCTGCAGATGATGTTCCAACTATAGGTGCAGATTGAAAGTCAAAAGACTGAAGATCAACAGCCATATTATACAGATCTTGCTCATTTTTGTAGAATGAGGCAATATCAACATTAAGCACAGCTGCCTCCTCCTTCATCTTTGTAAGCACGTAAGATCGGAAGAATTTGCGTGCGTCGGGTATGTCGATGAAACCAAAATAAGCAGTGAGCTTATTTTCCTCTATCTTCAGGTCGCTCAGTGTAAACATGAGGAAAATGGCTTCCAAGATGTAGAATGGGCTATCTCGAATGTTGAGATAGACTTGGAGTCTTTTAGCCATTTCCAGTGTAGATGGAGTGAGTGAAATACCAGGCATTTTCTCCTCAACATCTGCTGCCGCTGTTTCCTTCATCTGCTCATACAGCATGTGTGCTCCTCGCAGAGTTTCCTTCTTGTCGACAGCGGGCTGTTGGGATTCAATATGAATAGCAACAGCGGGCATACTGGTTCCTTGAACAGGTGGTGGTGGAGGTGTTGGTAGAATTGTTGTGATTGGCTCAGCATCAAAAATTGTATCATCAAGCTCATCAATGAGTTTACGAGCTGTTGGTTTTTCTTGTTTCTTCTTTTCCTTCTCCTTCATTACCACAGGTGATGCCTTGGCTGTCTTCTTCCTTTTCTCAGCAGCTGGTCTTGCTTCACCTGCTGCCTTCCTCTTCCCTTGCTGCTCAACAGCTGCCTGTGCTGCCGCAGCTTCACCAACTGTCCTTGCTTTCTTAGCAGGAACTTCCCACTCACTGTTGGATTTGCCAACAAGAATCATTTGTTCTCTAAGTGTTTCATCTGTGATTTTTCCAAAAATTTGAGCTGCTATACCGAGAGACATCTCCACCTGATGTTTTGATTTGGGTAATATAGCATCTTGGCTAAAATCAACTGATCTGTTCCATGTGTCTTTATTGAAAAAGCCATCAATGATTGTGCTGATTTTGGTAGACAAACGAAGAGGTCGTTTGACATGCAGGTGTACACACTCTCCATTCTTATTCTGCTTCATTTCAACTTGCTTTTCTTCATCAGCTATCAATCTTAACAGCGCCCTGCTCCAGTTGATGTCAAGTTTGAGCAGCACAGCTGTCATAATTCTCAATTTTACTGGAGTTACAGCATCAAATGTTCCTTGATGTCCTAGGAACACTCGCTGTACAAAATCCAATAGCAGCCTATAGACAGGTAGCATTATTCCCCTGTTGAATGCCTTCCCGTCCCATTTCATCGGTTTTGCTACGATCATATTGACTGTATCCACAAGCTGCTTGTGAGTAATGCTTTCAAGCAGTTCTCCTTCATCCACCAAGTTGTAAGTGTGAAGAATCATATTAATCACAGAAGAGCGTGTTATTTCTCCTTTGCCTGTGCGAATCTCAACTGTGAATTCTTCATTTTCTTCTTCCATCCAGGTGCAGAAAAAATATGCCACTTGGCGAGGGAGATAAAATCTTGGTTCCTTGGTGATAATTTTGTGAAATCCTAAACAAATTCACAAAATTTTGGAGTTAAGTAACGAATAAGGAATGAACAGCGAGCTGTTAAAGGAGTCCCACGTAAGACAACAGCTAGCTGTTGAAAGTAAATTATGAAACACTAAGCAGATAGTGATTTGTCATTTAGGCATTTTAGTAAACACCTTCAGCTCGCTGATGGACAATAAGTCAAGTTATGGACAGATAGGCATATACATACATTGAAGCATCATAAACAAGGAATCAAACATTTTTAATCCAAACCATGCTTGAATTTTGAGATTTTGAAGAATCTAGAGAAAAATGATTAATCAAGCTACACGAATATGATCAGAGAAAAACTTAAAACTTAGTTCATGTATTTCTAAATACGATATGCAACCTGAGCAAGCTTGAATCTTTTCGAACAATTCATCAAGAAGTGTAAATCCATGATGATCTAATATGGCTCTAGGTTCGGGTGAAAGACGATTTTCAATTGTATGAAGCATTTGGGATGCGGGAATGGGAGAATCAGCTTTGGATGAAGATGCTGAGGCTTCGGAGTTAGACATTTTGGGTTTATGAAGGAGAGTGAATGAGAGTAATTTTTTGTGTTGCAGAAAGCTTGAAAGCACAACAATGGAGAATTGCGAAAAGAGATCGAGTAAAGATGATGGCAGTTAATTCTACACACATATATATAGGAGAACAATCAACGCACGGATTTAAATTTCATTTAAAAACGTTTTATTCTACGGTTGAGATTACTCCCTGAGAAAAGTATTTTGCCGCTCAATTTCGATTGTGTTGTACGCCATCATTTTGATCATCCAAAAGGTCACATCACTGCCTCGATGCGTGAACCAAGGACTATTGCATTAAATGCTCATCCCTTTTTCCATTATTTTATCTGACACTAAAAAGTCGATTGATATTATTTAAATATCAATCACTTATTAGACATAAATATGTAAAGGTAATAATAAATGAGATGAATTTAATTCCCCCTTGGTTGAAGCCAACAGATAGTGATTTTTGTTGTAGGACAGGTAGCTGTTATTCACTTTTGGACAGTTCGCAGTTGACTTCTTTGTGAAACCATTTGCTTTTGTTCAACAGCTTGCTGTCTTCAGCAGATTGTGATTTGTGATTTCAACAGCTTGTTCTTAAATCAACAGCTCGCTGTTAGATGAACCTTTTCTAGTGATTTGGAATGAATCCACTAGCTGTTCCCCCTTGATTGATTATAACAGTTAGCTGTTATTATGAACAGATAGGCACAGATGATGAATATTGAAACAAATAGCAGCTAGATAACTAGCGTTGGTCATAAACAGATAGCGAGAAGAAAAAAATATATTATTCTTGTTACAGATTGATGAGTACAACAACAGCTCGCTGTTGATGACTCATTGCTATCTGTCTTGACCAATTTTGTCTAGCTGTTGTTCAAGATAATTAAGGAACTGTTTAAGAGTGTAACAACTGATTGTTTTGTACCATTTACAATCTGTTGTTTACACTTGTACCTTCTTCAATTAGGTTAACGAGTCCTAATTTTCCGCAAAGCATTTTAAAGCGATCTTCTGCCAATGCTTTCGTGAGAATATCAGCTCGCTGCACTTCTGTGTGAATTTTCTCTATTTTGATGTTCTTCCTCTCTACGTGGTCTCGTATGAAGTGATGTCGAACATCAACATGTTTGCAGCGGGTGTGGAGTACTGGATTTTGGGTAATGGCTATAGCACTTGAGCTATCACAAAATATGGAAACAGCTTCCATGTTGACTTCATAGTCTTTGAGTTGTTGCTTTAGCCATAGGATTTGTGCTGTACAGCTACCTGCTGCCATGTACTCAGCTTCTGTTGTTGAAGTTGCAACAGATGTTTGTTTCTTGGAAAACCATGAGATGAGTTTGTTTCCAAGAAATTGGCAAGTGCCTGATGTTGATTTTCTATCTAGTTTGCAACCTGCATAATCAGAATCTGAGTAGCCAGTTAGTTCAAAATTGTCATCACATGGATACCATAAGCCAATTTCCGTAGTGCCCTTGAGATATCTAAGTATCCTTTTAGCTGCTTCCATGTGAGACTCTTTTGGATTTGCTTGGTACCTAGCACAAACACCAACTGCAAAAGTAATATCAGGTCGACTAGCAGTTAAGTACAATAATGATCCGATAATACCACGATACTGTTTTGAATCAACTGCTTTTCCAAGTACATCTGGACCAATCTGTCCATTTGTTTGCATTGGTGTCTTTGCTGGTTTGCTGTCTTTTACTCCGTATTTTGTGATGAGATCATTGATGTATTTGGATTGATTGATTAAGATCCCATCTGTAGATTGTTTGACTTGTAGTCCTAGGAAGAAATTCATTTCTCCCATCATGGACATCTTGTACTTTTCCTGCATGAGCCTGCTAAATTTGTTACAAAGGAATTCACATTTTGATCCAAAAATAATGTCATCAACATAAATTTGAACTAAAAGGATATGATCTTGGACTTTGATTGTGAATAAGGTTTTATCCACTGATCCTCGCTTGAATCCAGATTGTAACAAGAAGGTGGACAGAGTCTCATACCAAGCTCTAGGAGCTTGTTTTAGACCATATACGGCTTTGATCAATCTGTACACCTTGTCTTCATTTCCTTCTTCAAAACCAGGTGGCTGCTCCAAATAAA
This sequence comes from Leonotis leonurus, assembly GCA_026898415.1. Lineage (NCBI taxonomy): Eukaryota > Viridiplantae > Streptophyta > Magnoliopsida > Lamiales > Lamiaceae > Leonotis > Leonotis leonurus. The sequence goes on along the minus strand of JAPKLX010002154.1, from coordinate 4,749 downwards.
CTTCTTCTTCTAAGATTCCATTGAGGAATGCACTTTTTACATCCATCTGGAATACTTTGAAGCGTTTATATGCAGCATAGGCCAGAAACAATCTGATAGCTTCTAGTCGTGCAACAGGAGCAAATGTTTCATCAAAGTCGATCCCTTCCTGTTGGCAATATCCCTTAGCGACTAGCCTTGCTTTGTTTCTCACCACTTCACCTGTTTCATCTCTCTTGTTCTTGTAAATCCATTTGACTCCAATCACACCCTGATGACTAGGTCGATTCACTAAATACCATACATCATTTCTTTTAAATTCATTTAACTCTTCTTGCATGGCATTAGTCCAATCAGCATCTTGTAAGGCTTCGTCCACATCTTTGGGTTCTGTATGAGACAGATAGCAGCTAAGTAATGCACTTTCACCATGCATTCTTCTTGTCTTGACTCTATCTGTTGGGTTCCCAACAATGAGATCAGATGAATGGCTATCTACCCATCTTCTTCGCCTTTTCATTTCTTCTTCAGTTACTTCAATTTCTAGTTCATCAGGTGGATTGTTGAATTCTGGATGATCTGTGATAGGAACATCAAATAATGTATCAGTATTAATATCAAGATTTTCAAGGTTATTTATAGTGTTGGGAACAGGAGGTGGTTGTTCTTGAACTCGAACAGGTAGCTGTTCTTGAACTTGAACAGGTAGCTGTTCTTGAACTTGAACAGGTAGCTCAACAACAGGTGATTGTAAGCTTTCGTTATATGTGTTTCCCCCTTGATCTGTTCCCCCTTCATGTAGTAATTCTACAGCATGTTGATCAATGCTTTCTTCCTCTTTTCCTTTACGTGGACTCCAAATAAGTATATCCTCAATCAGTCGATCTGTGGAGTTTCTTAAAGTTGTAGGTGAATATCCATCCTTTGAGGGAGCACAATCTGTTCCTGAAACCTCAAAGGTAGATTCATCAAAAACAACATGTGGTGTTACTTCCACAACAAGGGTTCTTTTATTAAAAACACGATAAGCTTTACTGATGTCAGAATATCCTAAGAAAATTCCTTGATCAGTTTTGCTATCAAATGTTTTTAATTGTGTTTTCCCATTGTTGTGAATGTAACACTTGCATCCAAAAGATCGAAAGTAAGTTATTCGAGGCTTCCTGTTATTCCATATTTCGTATGGAGTTTTTCCGTGGCGTAGAGTGATGACAGATCGATTTTGCGTGTAGCAGGCAGTGTTTATTGCTTCAGCCCAGAACTTCTTAGGAAGATTGATTTCGTTGAGCATTGTTCGAGCTGCTTCCTTAAGTGATCTGTTTCGCCTTTCCACGATTCCATTTTGTTGAGGTGTCCTAGCTGCAGAAGTTTGATGTTGAATTCCCATCTTTGAGCAGTAGGCTTCAATCATATGATTGATAAATTCAGTTCCTCGATCAGATCGAATTGTGACGATGGATGTTGCCTTCTGATTTGATAATCTGTTCAGCAGGTCAGGCAGCTTTTCCAAAGTCTCCTTTTTCTTGTACATGAAAACAACCCATGTAAATCTAGAGAAATCATCTATAACTACAAGAGTATATTTTCTACCGTTTACACTTAATGGAGATACAGGTCCAAAAAGGTCAAGGTGAAGAAGTTCTAGATTTCTTGAGGTGGAGTGAGCTGCTTTAGTTGGAAATGAAGCTCTTGTTTGTTTTCCTGCTTGGCAAGCTTCACACACATGATCTTTGTCATAGGTTTGAGCAGGTAGTCCTTCAACCAGGTTGTTTTTCACCAGTTTGTTGATAGACTTGAAGTTTAAGTGACTTAGCCGTTTATGCCATAACCAGCTGTTTTCTGCATTTGACTTTGTTACAAGGCATGTTTCAATCTGTTCGTCCCATTGCACAATATATAACCTGTCCTGCAAAACCCCGGTAAGAAGAATCTCTTCTCCTTCCAAATTCTTGACTAGACATTTGTTAGCAGTAAATTCTACTTTCTTATTATTAGCACAAAACTGACTAATAGAAAATAGATTATGATTTAGTCCCTCAACATATGAAACATTAAGAATAGTGGTGTTACCAACTTGGAGATCACCATAACCTTTTGTATAACCCTTTGAGTTTCCTCCAAAGGTAACAGTTGGTCCAATGCACTCCTTGTAGTTGGTTAACAAGTCTTTGCAGTACGTCATATGTTTAGAGCATCCGCTGTCAAGTATCCATACTGCGCCCCGAGCTGTCTGCATTCTTCTCATCAATCTCCTATCCTGCAATGAAAATTTATTTAGCTACCCTACTGAATGAGGGTGCTTTGTTAGTAGACAATGTTCCTTTTGGAACCCAAATTTGTCTAATAATAGTAACATTTTGAGAGGGTCTGATCTGTCTGCCACTGAAATCGATGTATACTATCTGTTTTCGTTTGGCAGGTGGTTGAGTTGATGTAGCGTGTTTCCTTGGAGCAGGTGGTGTTACTGATTTAGATATCATATCAACAGTTCGCTGTTGTCTCCGTTGATGTAGGGGAACAGGTCGCTGTTGAGTATTTCTTTGATGTTGGTGGACAGGTGGCTTCTTTTGTTGATATCCAACTCCATGTGTAGAATACCTCTTTTGAACGTGAGGTAGAGATTGAGACTTGAGTTGTTGTTTTACCAAGATGGCTTGAGGCTGTCTTGGATTTTGATTATTTAGATTTACCACCTTGTCCTTTCCCTTTTCTTTGACAAACTTTCCTTTTGATGGTCCTTTGTTAACTCCGTCAAAACCTATTCCTCCATGATCTGATGCTCTCTTTTGCATGTCATTGATGAGGTGAACTCTGTCTGACTTTTTGTGAATGTAATAGTTTAGCATCACATTCAAGTTATCCACCTTATTGTTGGCTGAAGATTCTCTTCCAATTAAGTCCGAGATCTTCGCAGTGAGAGCATAGACTTCTTCACTTTTGTTTTTGATTTGAAAAAGCATCGCTGTTTCTCTTTCATTGAATGAAGCACTCACTTTCTTCATTTCTTGTATGGTGTTTGCCATTCTCCCGTTTTCTTTAATCGCATGTTTGAACATCTTGTTCAGTCTTGCGTGATCTTCCATTAACTTAGAGAAATCTTCCATGGACAGTTCGTCCTCTTCTTCTACCTCTTCTTCTTCTTCTTCATTATCAGAATCATAAATAGGATGATTAGAAGTAGAATCTTGACAATTTACCTCAAGGTTGTCTAATCCATTGTCATGGCCCATGAGGCATTCATCCCATTCAAAGTCAAGTTCGTTTGACATGAATGCTTCGTCATTTTCGGTCGAGCTGTCAGAGAAGTGTTTAGAAGTAGATTGTTCTTCAGCAATCATTGCCTTCCGTTGCTCTTTAAGCTTTTGATCGCGTTTGCTTCTCAACTCTTCTCTCTCAGCCTGAGTGATGTCTGGACAGTCTGTCTTGAAATGTCCTTTCCTGCCACACTTAAAACAAGAGTATTCCGACAGGTCAGCTTTAACATAGGAAGTTGGTTTTACCTCACTCTTCCTATCGGGTCGATCACCAGATCGATCTCTTCCTTTGAAGCTTCGATTATTGTCCTTGTACAGGCGTTTGTACTTGTTTGCTCTCACTTCCATTCGTTGAAATCTCTTAGCCATAAGAGAATATTCCTCAAAATAGTTCTTTGAGGGATAGTCTTCATCTTCTGATGTTGATGCGTCTTTTACTACGACTACAGGTTGAGATTTCTTCACTATCTCCTTTTCTTTTAGCTTTGCCTTAAAAGCTGTTTCTTTATCTTTGTTCCCTGCAACAGATGGTTTGCTAGACGAGGGGTTAGTAGATCCATGAATACGATTAATTTCGTATTCATTTCCAGTTAATAAATCAAAAAGAGAATCTGTGGTTAAAGAGTTGAACTCTGGCATCATGGGATGCATGGCTGAGTATATCTCCCAGTTGGCAGGTAGAGCACGAATGATTTTGAGATTCATCTCACGTTGAGTATACTTGTTCTTGTCGATGGCAGTTATCTCAATTATAATCTCAGTGAATCTGTTCTTCATATGAGCTACCGTCTCTCCTGGCTTCATTTTGAACTCTTCATATTTATTACACGCAATGGACAGTTTGTTTTCTTGAATCACGTCCGATCCCATACTGATGTCTCTAAGCACGTCCCACATTTCTTTTGCAGATTTGAGACGTCGAATTTTGGCTAGATAGATGCCTCTAACTGTGCTTGAGATTAATCCTTTGGCGTAGTCATCTAGGCCAGCTTCTTTCTTTTCTTCGGTTGTGTAATCATTAATGTCCTTCTCCTTTTCAACTATTTCAACAGTTGGAGTTGGTCCTGTACCATCTTTGATTTCAGCTGAATGTTTGTGCATTATCTTGATTGGTCCATCTGTGATGACTGACCACATCTTGATGTGATGCGCCCTAAGACACATCTCAAGTCGAAAGCTCCAATCTTCATATCCTGCAATGGAAAAATCTTCGCATGCACGAGCCATCTGTCCTTCCATGACTTAGATAGATGATTAGTATAATGCAAGTGCTTTATGCAGTGAAAACGTTTTTCAAAGATCTATTCAAGAAGACCACACAGAGTAAACCTCCTGTGATAACAGATACAATGGTCAAAATGAACCACTGCTCTGATACCAATTGTTGGTCCCGAAAGAGCTAGTTTGGTGTATGGGGGGGGAATACACCAATTCCAACTTTTTAGGTTTTCTTGTTTTTGTTTTTGATCAATAAGGTTTAAGCAATCTTAGAATATAAGAAGGCTTGAATTAGCAA
>JAPKLX010000396.1:123378-186236 GCA_026898415.1 Leonotis leonurus | reverse complement strand
AGTCAAGAAAACTGAAAAGTTTGTATTTGGTGTATTCCCCCCCCCCCCCATACACCAAACCTTGCTCTTTCGGGACCAACAGCGAAGCATGTCAAGCTAGAAAACAAACCTGTTGGTCCCGAAAGAGCAAGGTTTGGTGTATGGGGGGGGGGGGGAATACACCAATACAAACTTTTTCAGTTTACTTGACAGTTTATAGAGAGTTCAAGCTATTCTATATAAGAAATTGCTCGGCAGTGACTAAACAGATCGATATACAGATCAATGGCAGATATAGTCCAAACAGATTACTCTCTTAGTGAAAACACTCAGTTGATAATAAGAGTGATCTTATTACTTCCTGAGTGTAGAGTGAGTGCGGAATAATGGTGGATTAATGAATGCTCTTGTTTAGAAAACCTTATGTTTTAACCAGAATGATTAGAGAGATTGATTGAGATGCAGTTGGATGATTATGCAGGGAGTTAGAATAATAAACAACAGAGAATGAAATATGCAGAAATAAAAAGCACACGGTTGTTTAACGTGGTTCGGGAAATCCCTACGTCCACGATCTGGTCAGAACTAGACCAGATTATCCAATACTAGGATACTCTGCTTCTTTATACTCGTGGAGAACGAGTCACAAGTATCAATCAAAACTAGAGAGGTACTTATGCACGAATGAAGGGTCGTGTCCCTTTACAACAGATTACCTCTACGTTACCACTAGAAAACTACTAGCTAGCAGGGTGATCTTCTTTCTCTCGATAAGACAGACTTGAATCGAGGTGGTTGGTGTGATGTTGAATCACAGATTGTTGAAGCTCTAAAGTCTGGAATGCAGAGTGCTTGAAAGTATAACAACAGTATAGCTCGCGTGTATTCTGTATTTCCAGATTTGTTGACTTCAACTATATAGGCATTGAATATTGAAATTCTAGCCGTTTTTTGATTGGCGTGAGATAGATGGTATAATGCCAATCAATGGTTTCCATCATATCTGTTCTTGCCATATAGGAAAGGTTGACTCAATCTTTAAGTTATGGAAAGCAGATTGCTAACGGTCTCTTTCCTTATAAATGTATAACCGAAGATCTTCTTTCCAATCCCTGTTGGATGGACTTCGATCTTGACGTGGCAAGTGTATATGATGTGTAGGATGATGTCAGCTGATGGATTGATGACTGAATCGTTCTGCATCCTCGTTGTTGGTATCGATCTGGTCATCGATCTGGTCGCTGTCTGTTACAGCAGATCGATTCTACTTTGGCATAAAACCTTGACTTCATCCTATTCTAAGTTGAGATTGACTTCTATAGGAATATCTCCTTTACATTTTAAGTCATCTCCTAATCTGTTCCTAAACAGAAGTCACCTTCTTTCTAGTGATCTATTTTTACACGAGAACAGCTTATACACTATAAACTAACTAAGTGTGTTTCGAGATACCATCATCAACACTAAAACTTTAGGGTTCCCAACAAAACCAGATCATCTTTCTCTAACAAATCTGTTCAGTCTTCTACCAGAATCTTAGAGTTACTACATTTAGACTTATTTGGTCCAGTTAAGCCATTAAGTATAAATGGTAGAAAATACACTCTTGTCATCATTGATGATTATTCAAGATTCACATGGGTAATCTTCTTATATAAGAAGAAAGAGACATTAGAAAAGCTACCAACCTTCCTCAATAAAATCACCAAGAAAAAGGAAGTTTCTGTTACAACTATCAGAACTGATCGTGGAATAGAATTTCTAAATCAGAAGATTGAGGACTACTGCAATCAGATGGGAATCACACATCAGACATCTGCAGCTAGAACACCTCAACAGAATGGAGTTGTTGAAAGAAGGAACAGATCGTTAAAAGAAGCAGCTCGCACAATGCTTAATGCAACCAGATTACCAAAGAAATTTTGGGCAGAAGCTATCTCTACAGCCTGCTATACACAGAACAGAGCTATAGTTACCATCAGACATGGGAAGACACCATACGAAGTCTGTAACAACAGAAAGCCCAGGATACATTACTTCTGTACTTTTGGTTGTTTGTGTTACATCCATAATAATGGGAAATCACAGTTGAAAACCTTTGATAGTAAAGCTGACCCTGGAATATTCTTAGGATATTCTGATGTTAGTAAAGCTTATAGGGTTTACAACAAGAAGACTCATATTGTGGAGGTAACACCTCATATTGTCTTTGATGAATCTTTTATCTTTGACAGAGTGTTAGGTGATGATTATACACAAGGCCAGAACAAGGATAAGAGAACAGAAGGAATTCTGCTAGAAGATATTCTAATCTGGAATACAAATGAAGATAACGATATTGATGTTCCATCTAATGCTGAAGCAGTAAGCTCACAGCAAGGGGAACAGAACATATCATTCTGGACATTGAAAGATCAATAACTCCACCATAATATAATCAACCAGAAGAAAGAGACAATGTTGAGCAAAATCAAGATCAACCACAAGAATCAAGAGACACAAATGGTTGGAACAATAATCAAGAAATCGAAGAACCAGAAGTTGACAATCCTTTTCGAACATCTCATCCAGAATTTGAGGACCCAACAAATGAACCAGAACCTGAGATATCAGAAGAAGAGATGTCCAGTAGAAGGAGATGGATACAGGACAATCATCCTCCTGAACAGATTGTTAGGAACCCAGGTGATAGAGTAAGAACTAGAAGAATGCATGGAGAAAGTGCACTTCTTAGTTGCTACCTATCACGCGTTGAACCATCTAATACTTATGAAGCACTCAAAGATGCAGACTGGGTCATTGCTATGCAAGAAGAACTCAATGAGTTTAAAAGAAACCAAGTCTGGTATATAGTAGACAGACCAAAACATCAGGGAGTGATAGGTGTCAAATGGGTATTCAAGAATAAACGAGATGAAAATGGTGAAGTAGTCAGAAACAAAGCTAGACTTGTTGCAAAGGGATACAGTCAACAGGAAGGCATCGACTTTGACGAAACCTTTGCACCGGTTTATGATTGGAAGCAATCAGACTATTCCTCGCATATGCAGCATACAAGAGATTCAAAGTGTACCAGATGGATGTTAAAATAGCATTCCTAAATGGTATACTTGAAGAAGAAGTATATGTTGAGCAACCACCTGGTTTTGAAGAAGGAAATCCAGAGCAGAAAGTATATAGATTAGCTAAAGCAGTCTATGGATTAAAACAGGCACCCAGAGCGTGGTATGAAATGTTGTCAACATTCCTGCTGGAATCAGGCTTCAAAAGAGGCTCTGTTGACAAGACTCTGCTTGTCATCAAAGTTAAAGAACATATCCTTTTGGTCCAGATATATGTCGATGACATAATTTTTGGATCACAATCTCCTTACTTATGTGATAAATTTGCTGAACTAATGAAGAATAAATATCAAATGTCCATGATGGGCGAGATGAATTTCTTTCTAGGTTTGCAGGTAAAACAACTACCAGATGGTATCTTTGTAAATCAAGCAAAGTACATTAACGATCTGGTCAACAAGTTTGGAGTTAAAGACAGCAAGCCAGCCAAGATTCCAATACAGACCAATGGAAAGATTGATCCAGATCCAGAAGGCAAACCAGCACTTATAACAAAATACAGAGGCATAATAGGCTCATTATTGTACCTTACTGCAAGTCGACCAGATATCACGTTTGTAGTAGAAGTATGTGCCAGATATCAAGCCAATCCCAAAGAATCACATATGGAAGCTGTCAAAAAAATACTTAGATATCTTAAAGGAACAGTTCACGTTGGTCTTTGGTATCCGCATGACGATAATTTTGAACTAACAGGCTATTCTGACTCAGACTATGCAGGATGCAAACTGGACAGAAAGTCTACTTCAGGTATGTGTCAGTTTCTTGGAAACAAGTTGATATCTTGGTTCTCGAAGAAACAGACATCCGTTGCCACATCAACAACAGAAGCAGAATATATGGCTGCTGGAAGCTATTGTGCACAAATCCTATGGTTGAAACAACAACTAAGGGATTACGAGATTGAAGTAAAGGAGATACCTATATTCTGTGACAGTTCAAGCGCAATAGCTATAACACAGAATCCAGTACTTCATACAAGGTGCAAACATGTTGATGTGAGACATCATTTTATTAGAGATCATGTGGAGAGAAAGCATATCCAGATTGAGAAGATACATACAGATATCCAACGTGCTGACATTTTGACTAAAGCTCTACCAGAAGAAAGATTTAAGATGCTATGTGGAAAGCTTGGATTACTAATTCTGGTTGATAGAACAACAGAGGGACACCAGAATGTTAACAGCAGAAGGTCACCAGAATGTTAACAACAGAAGGTCACCAGAATGTTTAACAACAGAATGTTTACCAGAATGACAGAATGCCAAGATGGAAATAAAGAATCTCACGTGTCATAACTTACTCAGTTGAAGAAAGTACCACGTGGAAATTATTCCTTAATTACTAAGTCAAGGGGGAACTTTTTGAGGAAATTGAAGCGTCCTAGATAAAAGACATCACTTTCCATAATCAATCTCCGAGATTACAGTCTGAAAAGTTATTTTTTTTAACCTAGATTTTCTAAATATTCTATATGTGTGATGATTAACACATCTTTGGGAACTGTGATCGAGAAAATCCCTGCAAGAAAAAGAAAAAGGAAAGTTGCAGTGGAGAATGAGATACGCACACGCTCGCCTACAACCCTAGGATCTTGAGTGTATATCACACGCAAGGAATGGCGGCAAAACAAAGGACTGAAGCAGGAAAAACCTAAAAAGGGAGATACACATCCAACCCTTCAATTTTTATCCTTTCCATCTATGCCATTGATTATTCTATTATATAAATGCGATATTCTGCACTGGACTATTCACCTTCACTTACATCGCACTGAGCACTACTATTCCTATGCACTTAAGATTTTCCTGACTTGATTTCTCTGCAAATCCTTTCAAAACATCTTACGTTTGATCATGGCACCCCAAACTTCTTTGTTTCTTCAACATGTGGCCGAGGTTCAGAAGTTTCTTTCGCCTGAACCCTATGCTGTGTTTGATACTCACGAATTTCGCAAACTTGAAGAAATTTTTGCCATGGTTACACGCTGCAAAGGTTTTAAGTTTATTAAACCTTCCTTATATCTGCAACTTGCTACAAGTATTACTTTACTTGCCTTATGAACTGTTTAAAATGTCTCATCATTCTAATTAACTGTTTATGTGTGGACATTCATACTTGTTCATATAAACTGATGAATATACATATATTTGCCCTGTATATTCTTGTGATGTTAGGATTCTGCAACATTGTTACTTCACACCCCAAAATGTTCTTGGCGAAACCTATAGCTACATTTTATCTGACATGGCAGAGTGATAAAGATGGCAATGAAGCTAATGTGTTGATGCCAATCGGGGACAGAACCAGTAAATCTACATACAATGTCATCGCAATGATCAACCAGGCGTATCGGTTGAAAGATAAAGGTTTGACTTTGGATGACATCACCTCTGAACAACTGCAGGAAACAGTGGAAATCGTGATGGTAATACCCATCGCATATACTAGAAGAATGTTTCAACGAGCTCTCCTTCAACCAGGCTTCAAATTGCTACTCGAACTGGTTCAAAGGATATTCCTCAACCATAGTGGATCATATGATCAAGTGACTCCAGAGAAGTTCAGAATTCTCACGGCTGTTGTACTCAATCTCAGAGTCAACTGGAGTAGGATTCTGTTTGATTTGATGGTAAAGGAAGCAAAGCTGGTAACTTACACCAAGGATAGCAGAGGCAAAGGAGTTTCAGTGGAAGTGAGGAGAAATTTGCGCCATTCCACCAAAATCAGTCTAATGGTGGAACGATTCTTTAAGCAAGTCTGGGAAGATGCTGTTAAATTTAATACTAGTCTCACCATACCTAAAGATCAACACCAGCTTGAAATGTCTCTAGGACTTTCACCAGCTTATTTCAACAAAACAACTGATGAGGTGCACCGTGTGGCACTTCTGGAGATGGGCAGCTCAAACCCTACATGGATGCCACCTGCCAAGGGTGCTGAAAAACAGAAAGGCAAGGCCCCCAAGGCGTCAGCAATGAAAGAAAAGACAGCACGCAGACCATCCGCAAAAAGGGGAAGTTCTGTTGAGACAGAAACTTCTGCCTCTCAGCCTAAACAGAAGAAGCGCAGATTAAGAAAAGTTGAATCTTCACCGCCACCAGAAACTGCAGCAGAACTGGGAGAGGAGGAGACACAGGCTGAGATAGTTCCTCCAGAGGCTCCACAAACCGAGACTCCAGCGGCTGATGTGGAACCAAAAACAAGTTTTAATCCACATTAGGAGAAAGATTTTTCTCCCGCTAGAACACCTACACCCTCACCGAACAGAATGGAAAGAATAAGTGAGGATGATGAAGAGGCAGAATCTGTCGATGAGGAGGAAGAGAGGAAACGACAAGCAGAAAGTGTCATAAACTTACTGGAGAACGAAGCAGAACATTCTGTGATGCAAGAGTTTCCTGGCATTCACCTTCTTCCAGAGAGTTTGGGAGCAGCCAAGCGCGTAAAATTCTACTTGCTGGTCATGGACAGCGAGTACTATATATTTGATGCGCTGCTCCAGACCAGAACAATTGAAGAACTGAAGAAGGAAGATGCCACTTTACTTAGCCTACTCCAAGCCTCCTCAGTCAAATAAGTCAGATCAGAATACCCACAACTCATCCTGGCGCTCATGAAGCATGAGGCAGGACTCTTGAAGATTGATCTGAAATCCTTTTACACAGGTAAAATGGATTTCTTTTTGAGTGTACCAGAAGAAACAGCAGAGCAAGATGTTCCGATGACAGAATCTGCTCAACAAGAACAACAACAGCAACCACCAGAACAAATAGCAGCAGAACCCCAGAAGTCTGCAAAGAAAATCCCCATCATCAACCTGGACCTAGTAGATGATACTCCAGTGGGACAGAACATTGGTGGTGAGCCAACCAATGAGATATACATACCTGGAGTTGCTCAGAAACTCAAAAAGCACATCAATTTCTACACGATGGAGGAACTGTTGGAGAGGGAAACCAGATCATTCAACAACTTTCAACTCGACAATCTCATTACACTTAGAGTTGAAGACTGTTTGATAGAAACCTGCAATACTATACAAGAGAAAGCCACCCAGATACTTTCTGATTTCAATCAGCATCAGAAAGATTACGTGAATGATATGGATACTGACATCCACAGAAAGCTCCGCACAGCTCAAAAAGAGCTCAACAAAAAGATAGACGATGACCGTCTGGCCAACGAAGCAGATCAGGCCAAGATTAATCTTCGACTAGACTCCGTGGAAGAAAAGGCAGAAAAGACAACCACACTGGTGGCTGATCTTTTGGCTAAACAGCAAGAGACCATTACTACTGCGGTTGAACAGAAGGCTGCACAACTCTCCACAGAACTCAAGGAAGACATTGCCCTCTCCATACACTCTCAACTGGCCATTTTTGAAAAAGAAAAATTTGTGGAAATCATGAAGAAACATCATAGAGATGTATTAAATGACATGCTCTATCCAAATCCAGAAGAATTCGAGCAACAAACCACCCGCATCTCTGCAGTTGAAGAACTTCAAGAAACATATGACAAGACACTGTCTACAATGAACAGCCGGCTCGAGCAGAAACTGCATGCAACTGACCAAACAGTCAATTTGCTGCTTGGGTTCAAGACTGATGCTGAAGAGAAAATTGAGAAGATGACAGAGGAGATTGCCTCCCTTCGCACACTCATCATTACCCTCTTTGATGATGTCGAAAAGGGGGAAATCTCGGGAGGAAAAGGCAAAGGCAGCAAGGGCAGCAAGGATATAGCAGCAAAAGAAACAGAAACTCCTATGGCTGAAATGGAACCAGCAAGAGAGAGGCCGACCACACCACCAAGACCAGATCCCACCCTGCTTGGAACAGAACAACCTCAAGTTTCTGGTGTGCAACAGACTCCAAAAGACAAAGGCAAAAAGCCAGTAGATGATGGAGATCAAATAGCATAATTGCTGCTGTTCGGGGTGAGCATGGATCAAGCATGTGACCCAGTGTTCAGAGCGCAGTTCTATAAAGAACAAGCAGAGAGGGAGAAGAAAATTGCTGCACAAGAAGCCAAGGAGAAATCCTTTCAAACACCTTTCTCCTCGCCTTCATCTGCAGATCGCTCACAACAACAGTCATCTCAGTCAACTAACCAATCAAAGAAGAAAAAGAAGAAACCCTTCTCATGGAACCTATCCTTGAAGAAACAGACACCTAATGATGCATGGGTTCCAGAAGGTGATCAAAATGACTGGGAGAAGGTCAAGCAAGGCTTCATTTTGAACATATATTTTTTGAAGGAGCCTACATACTCAGAATCAACTCCAGATGAGGATTTCATCCGATACCTTGATAACTTCAGTGACCAGGGCCTTATACAGAGGATCAGAACAACTGCATCTGATGCCAAAATCCAGCTCAAGGCTCCGGAGAAAGAGTTTATGGTGTGCCCAACAATTCCAGGCAGCAACATTCCTGACAAGACCTACATCTTAAACTACATCAATCAGCTGGCCAAAATCAAAGGGTATAAGATCGACAACCACGATCCAAACTATGCCAGGGTGAGAGATGGAATTTACGAGAGCATACAGCTAGTCTCTGATGCACAAAGAGAGAAGATGAAGAAGGGCGGAGCAGCCAGATGGTTCTCTTAGATAGATCCTATTCTTTATCTTCTGTTTTGCTCTCTCTGTCGCTTCTACTATCTACTTGTACCTATCTCCATATATATATCAGTGGATGTGAATTTTTCTAAAGACAAAGACTTATTGTCCAGAAACATTCATTTTCTGTCTTTTATTGTTATACAACTTATATAACAATCTACCAGAACATGCTTTATGTTACTTTGTTTATTTTGCTTAAGTGTGGTTTCGACATCATCAAAAAGGGGGAAATTGTTGGGAACCCCATAAATTATTTTAAGTTTTGATGATGTTCTCTCGAAAACACACTTAGGATTATTCATGTTCTGTATTACCTGTATCTGGATTGTATGTAACAGGAATCTTAAACATTCAGAAGGTTCAGAGTCAACCAGAAAGTTGATGCATATCAACGCAAACAGAAAGTTGATTCAGTAAGCCTCAACCAGAAAGTTGAAAGCATATCAACGCAGACAGAAAGTTGAACCAGAGAGTCTCAACCAGAAAGTTGAAGGAAATCAATTCTGACAGAAAGTTGAACCAGAAAGCCTCAACCAGAAAGTTGAAGCAAATCAACTCTAACAGAAAGTTGAAGCAAATCAACTCAGACAGAAAGTTGAAATAGAAACTCTCAACCAGAAAGTTCAACCAGATCAACACTCAAATGTTGAAAACAGATGAAGTATCTATGAATCCCAAAAGTCTAAATTAAGCCTTTCGTGCCACAAAAGGAAGAGAATCTATCAAGACAAGAAAAAGGAAAGCAGTATCTGTCAAACGATCTGCTTACCATACTTGGAAGATTTTGTCAACTCCAATAAAAGGCAAGAGGAGATAATCTGGGGATTCACTATCCTTGATTGATGAAATCACATTTACTTCAAATCAATCAAGCACAACAGTTAGAATTTCGAAATTCTACACCTATAAAAGCTCGGAACAAAGATTGGCAGGTACAACACGCGAATAGATCATCTATCATCTGAAGCTACTCTGCCTAGAAATCATCTGAAACATTAGAGAAGATTTCAACCAGATCGTGTTCCAAGCCGTTCGTAATCATGATCGCACCTCGATTCAAGTCTGTCTTATCGAGAGAAAGAGGAGATCTTTGCTAGCTAGTAGTTCTCTAGTGGATTAACGTGAAGAGATCCTGTTTACAGTAGTTTTCTGTAAGTTGTAAAGGAACACGACCCTTATTCGTGCATAAGTTTCAACCAGATTGTAATTGAAACTTGTGGCTCGTTCTCAGCGAGTATAAATAAGAAGAGTATCCTAGTAGTGGATATCTAATCCAGTTTGGATTAGACCGTGGACGTAGGGAGTTTCCCGAACCACGTAAAATAACTGCGTTATTTACTTTCTGCATTCATATTCCAGCTGTTTTTATTCACTATCTGTCATACTCATTCAAACTGCTCTCTTAATCAATCTCTAAAATATTCGGTTAAGTCTTCAAAGGTTTTCTAAACAAAGAGCACCGACTAAGTCCACCATTATTCCGCACACAATACATTGTTGGAGAATAAGATTACTCTTATTCACTGCTTTGTGTTACTCAGTTGAGAGATTCTGCTTGGTTAGAACCAGATCGATTGGATTATCTATCTGGTCTGACACTTTGAGCAATCTGTAATACAGAAAGCTTAAATATCTCCTTCTCTAATTAGTCAAGTAAACTGAAAAGTCTGTATTTGGTGTATTCCCCCCCCCCCCCCATACACCAAACCTTGCTCTTTCAGGACCAACACTTATAAATGTAAAAGACTCACATACTTTTAAGTATTATGTCCTATAGATAGTCATTTGGTTATTTAGTCTTTTGGATTATCGAAGAAAACTAGCTCACGTGAAAGCAAGCAGATCGTCTGATGAAGGTCACTCAATCTGGTTAAAAGAAGATTTCACCCAGGCACTGGCACCAACTTTTTAAGTAAGTTTGAACCAGACCAGATCACCTCGCTGGAAGTGAACATAATCTGGTTGAGCAGATCAACTTGAAAGAGTGAACCTGTCTTCTTAGATCACTTAGATAGAGACTTGGTGAAAACACAGATATGCAATGAGTCATCTGTTATTTTCCCACAGTCATCTGATATATTTTCTTAATTCATCTGGTATACGATCTGTTACTTGATGTACTTAGAGAAAGTCCCACCTCTTATGCCACGTCATCAGATCTCACGAAGAAGGAAAGTCAATTAAATCAAAGATCAAGAAGGAAGGTGAATCATACGAAGCTCAAATAAAGGAAATAGATCAATTAGCTATCTTCTTTCCATATTAAGAGAGATTCAGTCAACCATTCCAACAATCACATCTTTTATTGGAAATCAACATTTATTACACGCCAATCAATCTCAACGGTCAGAATTTCAAAATTCTACACCAATAAAAGCTTGGAACAACATCTGGAAGAGTACTGATGAAATAACGATTCTATGCGCAAACTTTCAACCTGATACTCTGCCAAGAAATCTACTCAACCATTGTAGCATTCAACGAGGAGATTTCACATTCCAGAATATGTTCTAAGCCATTTGTGATCGAAATCACACCCAACTCGATTCAAGTGTGTCTTATCGAGAAGAAGGAGGAAGATATCTTCGCTAGCTAGTAGTTTTTTAGCGGATTAACGTGAAGGTACCTTGTAGCAGATTTATCTGCAAGTTGTAAAGGAACACGACCCTTATTCGTGCACAAGAAGGAGGAAGATATCTTGAGGCTCGTTCTCAACGAGTATAAAGAAGAGAGTATCGTAGTAGTGGATATCCAATCTAGTTTTGATTGGACCATGGACGTAGGGGGTTTCCCGAACCACGTAAAAACAACTGTGTTTTTTTACTTTACGCATCTTACATTCAGTTGTTTATCTGCTAACCCTACAGTTGCACTCAAGATTGCATTGTTTTTAATCAATCTCTTAATCTATTTGGCTAAGTGCTTACAAAGATTTTCTAATAAGAGCAACTGACGAAATCCACCATATTCCGCACACTACACTCTGCAGGATAACAAGATCACTCTTACTATTTGCTTAGTGTAACTCACAAGAGAGAATCTATCTGGACAGATCACTAGTCGATCTGATCTGTCAACCTGAGAAATCTCCTTCTCGAGAAAGCTTAATCTCTCTAATTTAATTAGTCAAGTAAACTGAAAAGTTTGTATTTGGTGTGTATCCCCCCCCCCCCCCTACACCAAACCTTGCTCTTTCGGAACCAACATCAAGTATACACAACGTGAGCTGAATTTGAGGGTGATTCATGCACTGCCTCCAAGCTGGCATGTGTATTCTGCATTGTATCCCATGCACCCAGACTTCAACATAATGACATCTGAGGAGCTATTCAATGCCCTCAAAGGTAACGAATTTGAGATTCACAGGATACAAGAATTCACAGAAGCTTCTACTAGGAAGCGCAGAAGAAGTAGAAAGAAGTCGCTTTAAAAGCGGTGGAACAAGCAGAAAACCCTAAATCTTTATCATCTCATAAAGATTCCTTAGGGAAGGACAAGGTACATGCAAGACTTTGTCATGATGGCAAAGGGGCTGGAAAAACTGGAAACAAGAACAAACAAATACCACAGATTCTATAAACACAACAAACGAAATTTTAGCAAGCCAGCAACAGATGATAAGACTGACCAGAAGGATTAGGTAAAATCTTCCAATCATTCTATGGTCAATCTTGATGACTTTTTCTTGTTTTGATTGTGGCAGGAAAAGGCATTTCAAAACAGATTGCCCAAAACTCAGCAGGTCAGAACGAGAAGAACAAAGAGCTAACTGCGATAAGAAGCTCAAAGAACACAGAAAGGCGATGATTGCTGAAGAGAATGCAACAAGCACCAGCGGGAACTTCTTTGACTCTTCATCAGACAGTGATGAAGCTCTCTTAGCGCAAGAAGAATTTATAGAATTTGATGGAGAATGCTACATGGGAATTGAATACGAATTGGATCAATCCAAGGTAAATCTACGTTCATCTAATTCAAATCTACGTTCGTCTAATTCATCTAACTTACCTATATATGATTCTGCTACTGAAGAAGAAGCAGATCAAGAAAATAAGGATGAAGAACCACCAAAGAGGATATCATGGGAAGAATTCACAAAGAATCTCACAGACTGCAAGAGACTTCGAGAGATGATAGATTGGGCACTAAAAAGAATAGACTTTCTCGACACAACAATCATCCAGATGAAGGATGCAAGCAAGTTCTTCACATAACGTGAAAAAAATCGGTGTAAACAGATCAAAGAAAAGGATGAGGAGATCATCGCACTAAATGTAAAAATCAACAATCTCCTAGCAAGGTATGATGCGCAGTCAAAACAAGAAACAAAAGAGAAGAAGTACATCAACAAATTCCACAAAAACGGAGATATGATGAGAGATTATATCGCTGAGAGACAGCGAAAGGCAAATTTGAAGGGCATTGGATGTACAAAAGATAAACATGCCAATAAAGGGAATTTGTGAAAGCTCTACGGAAGGGCAAAGGTAAGTTCATTGAAGGGAACAAGAAGGCCCAACCAGACAAGATCGTGAAACTGCAGAACCTGACCAAACAAACTCAAGCCATACTTATCAAACAGAACAACATGATGCAATCAGAATCAGCTAGAATCTTCAATGAACAAAGGTGTTGGGTATAAGAACAAAGGTAGAGCAGTTTTCATACAGAAGGATACTTCTACTTCCAGAACTGCGATTACACAGAAGACAGCTGCACAGAACAAAGGTCCAAGACACATAACGCTAAAAAAGCAGAACGACCTAAGCAACAACAACAACAGAAAAAGGCTACTACACCTGCAAAGAACATAACACAAAAAAAAATAGAGAAGGAACAAAGAAAGAACAGAGAAAGAACATATATATGTCGACTTCAGGGGCCGACAGATCAAATCTAACTCTAACTCTTTCTTTACTCGTCACTTATGAGTTCCAGTTGGAACTTATGCTACTAACACAATACCCGTTTCCTAAATGGGTTGATAAGTCTATGCATTTGTAGGGTGGGAGAAGCCAAAGAAGAAGCATTGCTGCTGGATCATCGACAGCGGATGCTCGATGCATATGCCCCTGTGATTAAGAGAAGCTATCCAACTACGCAATAAGGAATGAACCAACATTAACCTTTGGAGGAAACACCAAAGGGTATACTAAAGGGTATGAAGACCTTGTTGTTGGTAAACAACATCTTTTGTAGATGGTCTTAAACACAATTTGTTTTTTATTAGCCAATTTTGTGCTTTTGAAAAACAAGTTGTATTTACAGCTAACATGTGTGTGTTTAAGAATGAGGAAGGAGCTACGCTCCTTACTAAGATTTTTTAGGATAAGCTCTATGTTGTTCAATGAAACACAAATCAAGAAACCTGCTTAGTCACAAAGACCACCACAGAAGTGAGCTGGTTATGGCATAAGAGATTGAGCCACTGAACTTCAAAACCATCAACAAACTAGTAAGAGAGAAGTTGGTTGAGGGACTACCAGATCAGATCTTCGACAAGAGCCATATTTGTGAAGCATGCCAAACAGGCAAGCAGACTAAAGCTTCATTTCCCAATAAGGCAGCACCTTCAACAAGTCGAATTCTTGAGCTACTCCACATGGATCTGTTCGGTCCAGTAACTCCTCTGAGTGTACATGGTAGAAAATACACCATTGTTGTCATAGATGATTATTCTAGATTTACCTGGGTAGTTTTTCTGTGTAAGAAGAAGGAGACCTTGGAGAAGCTCCCTGATTTGCTCACCCAGCTCACAACTCAAAAGGAGACCAACATACTGACAATTAGATTAGATCGTGGAACAAAATTTTTGAACAAGATGATTGACAATTACTGCACGAAGATGGCAATAGTTCACCAAACCTCAGCTGCTCGCACCCCATAACAGAACGACGTAGTTGAACGTCGAAATAGATCACTGAAAGAAGCAACGAGGACAATGCTTAACGAGACAAATATACTAAAGAAGTTCTGGGCAGAAGCAGTCAACACAACATGCTATACCCAGAACAGATCAACGGATTCAAAGTGTCATGGGAAAACTCCATATGAGATCTGAAATAATAGGAAGCCTCGTATCAAATGTTTGTGTGCGTTTGGGTGTAAGTGTTATATTCAAAACAATGAGAAATCTCAATTAAAAACTTTTGATAGCGAAGCTGATCCAGGAATATTTCTAAGATATTCGGAAACTAGCAAAGCATATCTAGTTTTTAATAAGAACACCCTTGCTTTGGAAGTTACCCCACATGTTGTTTTTGATGAGTCTATCTGTCTGTACAAGGAAACAGATAACTCAAACCCATAACAAACACCAAACAAGATACATAACTTCTTTTTCACATATCATGGAAGACATACTCATATGGAGTCCCACAGATGACGAAGAATACGAACACAGTGCTCAAGTGGAATGCTCTAATCAAGGGGGAACATATGATGTACCTTGTGTTCCTAAGCCCATAGAACACGAGCGTACAACATCGACAATAGCAAAAGAGGAGCAAATTTGCACAAAACATGCTCCAGTAAAAGATTCTGCTGATCTGCAACAAATCGTAGAACCAGTATAAGATCCAGTATTAGATCTAATACCATATCGACCACTAGATCTAGTACAAGTTCAAACAATAGAAGCAGATCAGACATAACCTGCAAAACCCAGATTCACTAGCAGAAAAACTCGTAACCTCAATCTTAGTAATGATATTTTTGATAACCTTTTCTCTACTCCTTTTACAGTACATCCGGAATTTGAGGAACCAGCTGTTGAGATAGAACCAAAAGTGGCTGAGGAAAAAATGACTCGACGCCGACAGTGGATTGATGCTCACCCATCAATATCATTGTTGGGCACCCAGAAGATGGAGTAAACACCAGAAGGATGCATGGAGAAAACTCCTTGCTCAATTGCTATCTATCCCACACAGAACCACGAGATATAGATGAAGCTCTCAACGATGTAGAGATTGGACACATGCCATGCAAGAAGAACTCAACGAGTTTAAAAGAAATAAAGTGTGGTATTTGGTAGATCGTCCAACACATCAAGTAGTAATCGGTGTCAAGTGGATCTTCAAGAACTAGAAGGATGAAACATGCGAAGTGGTCAGAAACAAAGCAAGATTGATTGCCAATGGATACTGTCAACAAGTAATTGATTTCGATGAAACCTTCACGCCGGTTGCAAGACTTGAAGCAATTCGACTCTTCCTGGAGTATGCTACATTTTAGAGATTTAAGGTGTTCCAAATGGATGTCAAAAGTGCATTCCTAAATGGAATACTCGAGGAAGAAGTCTATGTGGAACAACCACCTACGTTTGAAGAAGCAGATAACAACAATGTTTACAGATTGACTAAGGTAGTGTATGGACTTAAACAAGCTCCTAGAGCATGGTATGAGACACTGTTAACATTCCTGTTGGAATTTTGGCATCAAGCGTGGTTCTGTGGATAAGACGTTGATCACTATCAAAGTGCAGAATTACATACTCATTGTGCAGATTTATGTTGACGACATCATATTTGTTTCCAAATTTCCATACTTATGCGATAAATTTTATGAATTAATGAAATATAAATATAAAATGTCTATAATGAGTGAAATGAATTTCTTCTTAGGATTACAGGTCAAGAAATCACCCAAATGCATTTTCATTAATGAAAGCAAGTATGTGAAAGAGCTAATTGTGAAGTTTGGAGTCAAACACAACAAACCAGTCAAGATTCCAATGCAGACCAATGGCTAGATTTGCCCAGATGCAGATGGAAAACCAACCAACATTACACAGTACATGGGTATTATAGGATCTTTACTTTATCTTACAACTAGTCGTCCTGGCATTACTTTTGTGCTAGATACCAAGCCAATCCAATGGAATCTCATATGGAAGCAACTAAGAGGATTCTTCGTTCTCTCAAACGCCCTACGAATCTAGGTTTGTGATATCCTTGTGATGATAACTTTGAACTAACTGGTTATGCAGGTTGCAAATTAGATACAAATTCCACTTTTGGAACATGTCAATTTATTAGAAACAAGTTGATTTCTTGGCTCTCCAAGAAACAGACTTCTGTGGCAACCTCATCAACTGAAGCTGAGTATATGGCCGCTGGCAGCTGCTGTGCCCAGATTCTGTGGCTAAGGCAACAACTCAAAGACTACAAAGTACATGTACATAACATGCATATCAACTGTGACAGCTTGAGCACCATCGCTATCACACATAATCTCATTATCCACACAAGATGCAAGCACGTAGATGTGAGTCATCACTTCATTAGAAACCATGTGGAGAAAAAGAACGTGTTAACACAGATCGTGCAAAACTAAAGTAGTGGCAGAAGACAAATTCATGATGCTCTGTGGAAAACTTGGACTTCTAAGTCCAGAATAGGTGCAGATCGTGTTAACATAGATCATGATAAGCAGATCGTGGAACACAAATTATGCTACATAGACGTGTGCAGCAGAACTAGTTACTACAAAGATCGCGATACACATATCGTCAATACACAAATCTAAACCTACAGAGAACACTAAGTCTACTCTTCAACCAGTCAACTAAGAGTGAAGTAGAAGAAGTCGACAACATAGAAGACAATACACATAACATAAGATGATGACATAACACATATGATGTTTCATCACAAAAGATAAATTATCACTTATCATCACAGAATCTATTCAAATGCTTTGACCTTTACATTTATTGCACTTGGTATTTATTAAGGGAGAACCAGAGAATCTGTATCATTCTCTGTGCCTAATAATATGCCTCATGTTTAATTTTGTATTTATGAGTCAAAGTGTTATGTTATTTAAATTATGATGTCAACCTATGTAGGATGAAGAGGTGAAGTGACATGCAGTAAATAAAATGCTCACTTTTTTCAGAGTTTAAACGCGAATGGAGGCAAGCAATCAATTCTTGCTATGCCGGTTAAACTCAATCGACGGTGGTGAAACTCACGCGCTACCATGTCGGATGAAAAGTGGGACATAACTATCTTGGGTGGGAAATTGCAGATTGAGGGAGTGATCCAGACCGTTCATATTAATCTTACGTATTTTATGTGATCTCAACCGTTCAATTAAATGTTATATATATATCTTAACTGCTACTCTGTTACGTCCTTATGCATTCATTATCACTTGCATCAATTCATATAGCTTCTCATCATCTTGATTCTCTTTGACTCTTAAATCTTTCCAAAACAATCACTCAAACACTTTCTAGTCAAAACTCTCATATTTTCAAATGGCTTCAACATCTGGAAACCAATCTTCATCTGAAGCCACACCCCCAGCCCATTTCTACCATCCAAATTATTGAAATCCTGAAAGATCGTTAACTTAAGAAAATTTTGTTGTGTTTGAGTCCTATGGATTTGATGCAGTAAACCAAATGTTTGAGATGATATGAAAATGCAAAGGTTTTTATCTATCTTATTTGTTTAGAATATTTTTATGAAATGCATGTTTTACTTGTTCTAAGTTTCGGCATTTAAGTATGTTAGAGGTTCATGTTTAGGAAATCTGCTGCATAATCTGTGTATTTTACAACTTCCTATCATATGTTTTCTACGAGAATTGCGCTATATGTTTTATAGTGTTAGGATTTCTAAAAAATGAACCCATAACTCACTTATCTTGATTTATCTTTTAGGTTTCCACAGAATGCTAACCAGATTACCTACCCAGTAGCTTTTTATGCAGGTAGCCTCCGCCTATCTCAAATAGGAGGTATTAGATGATGTATCTTATGACGCCTCCGCATATAACCTAATAAGGAAGACGATGAGGTTCGCTCTGTATACAATATGATATTGAAGGTATATGGCCTTAAGAATATCGAGGGATTCAACATCTTCTCCATACCAGATGAAGAGATTCAAGATGTCATTGAGAAGGTTGTTGTTATCCCATTCCAGTGGGAGAACAAGATGTTCCACATGAATCTTCTTGATCCAGTGCACAGATTGCTGATTAACTTCATCAAGAAGGGATTTCTATGACACAACGGGTCCTACGATTAGATCACAACCCTTAAGATGAGGATTTTATATGTTATTTACCTACAGAAGAAGGTGAATTCAGCCCTTATGTTCGAGCTGATCTGTGAGGGATAGAAGATGATCAAATTTTTTTAAGAGAATATGAAGGCAGTTGGAGTGTCTACCCAGTGACCGGTCAGATTCGGGAATAAGTTGTGCTATATTATTGAATATGTTATTCCCAACCCCACTCTACCATGGAAGGATACATAACCCTTCAACACAATGGCTCTTATGCCTAAGGACCAGCTGCAGATGGAGAAAATTCTTGGACTAACAGCTCAGACATTTAGCAAGGCAGAAAGAATTCTTTGTTGTTGGACACTTTAATCCAACATGGGAGGAACCACAGGCTGGGAAGCCTAAGCCTAAGGCAGTCACAATGGCTGTAGGAGCCAAAAGGAAGGCACCCACACAAAGGGCTCCAACAATAAAGAAACTTAAAGAGACGAGTCCACAGAAGAAGTAGGCAGTACCTACTAAAGAAAATAAGAAGAAGGCAACACCGACACTAGATCTGTACTTGGCAGATGAAACAGATGAAGAGGCAGCTCCCACAGAAATTCCACAGAAGCTGCAGACCTACATGAAAATGATTTTGCAATGATCTGTCCCTTCTAAGTCCGAGGAGGAGATGGATTCGCAGCTTTGCCCCAAATCACGTGACAATCCAGCATTTTTATAGCAAGAACAACAACATCAACAACTATCTGATCCCCAACCACTTCAACGGATTATGCCTGCACATAACATCAATTTTGATGTTTCATAGGACGAGGAGGAGAGTGCCGATCCAGTGCTAAGTGATGCGCAGATCATGCTAGACCAGATCAAGGAGACAACGGCAGATGAGGTTGCTGAGTTGTTACCTGGAATTCATCTTACACCAACCACACATGCCATGGCTGTTAGATTACGTACTTATTTGAATATCCGAGACTACCCCTATTATACATTAAAAGCGATTTGTTTATGAACATGAACAATCTGCGCACAGATTTTAGGATGCAAGTTCTCACCAGAATGCGCTTGGAGGCAGAAGAGCTGCGAGTTGGCCTGAGCTCATATTATTAGTGTTGGGAACCCCGAAGCATTTTGGTTTTGATGATGATCTTTCGAAACTCACTTAGGTTTTATAGCTTTTATTGGTGCTAAACTGTTCTACGTGTTAACAGATCACTACGTATAAAGTGAATTCTGATAGAGAACAGATTAGGAGATGACTTAGCATGTAAAGGAATTATTCCTATAGAAGTCATTTCTATAATAGTATAGGATGAAGACCAAGATCTCTCACTAACAAGAAATCGATCTGCCATCGACCAGATCACCGACCAGATCGATGTTCACAACGAAGCACCAGATCGATAGAGTCATCAAACCACCAGATGACATCATCCTACACATCATATCCTCTTGCCATGTCAAAACTGAAGTCCATCCAATAGGGTTTGGAAGAAGAATCCTTGATTGACACGAAGAAGGAAAGTAACCGTTAAGCGATCTGCTTTCCATACTTAGAGAATTGAGTCAACGTTTCTACAAGGCAAGAACATATATGATGGATATCATTGATTGGCAATATACAATCAATCCCACGCCAATCAACAACGGCTAGAATTTCAAATTCAAAAGCCTATATATTTGAAGTTCAAGGTCTGGAGAGACACGCGCGCTACATCAATAATATACTCTCAAGCTATCAATCTCTGAACCAGACTAAGAGCTTCAAACAACTTATGATTCTACATCACACCAACCCAGCCTCGATTCAATTCTGTCTTATCGAGAGAAAGGAGATCACCCTACTAGCTAGTAGTTTTCTAGTGGTAACGTAGAGGTAATCTGTTATAAAGGGACACGACCCTTACTTCGTGCATAAGTATCCTTCTAGCTTTGATTGATACTTGTGACTCGTTCTCCACGATTATAAAGAAGAAGAGTATCCTAGTAGTGGATAATCTGGTCTAGTTTTGATCAGATCGTGGACGTAGGGATTTCCCGAACCACGTTAAACAACTGTGTTATTTATCTTTCTGCATATTTACTTTCAGTTATTTATTATTTCTAACTCCCTACACTTCCATATAGACTGCACCTTAATTAATCTGCTTTAACGATCTGATTAATCTTTAAGGTTTTCTATATAAGAGCACTCACTAAATCCACCATATTTCCGCACACACAATTCTTAGAAAGTAATAAGATCGCTCTTATTATTATCTAAGCATTTACACTAGAGAGATATCTGTTTGGACTGATCTGGTATCGATCTGTTGATCAATCTGGTCAGTCACCTGCCGAGCAATTTCTTATTTAAGAATTGCTTGAACTCTCCAATTAATAACCAAGTAAACTGAAAAGTTTGTATTTGGTGTATTCCCCCCCCCCCCCCATACACCAAACTTTGCTCTTTCAGGACCAACAAGTGGTATCAGAGTGGTGGTTCAAACGACCATTGTTTCTGTTTCACAGGGTTAATACCTGCGTGGTCAACTTGAATATATCTAGGAAAACCTATTTTCATTCACGTGCATTCTATCTGCTATGGAATCTTCTGTTGTTAGGGCTTGTGAGGAATTCTCTATCCAAGGATATCGAGAATGGAGCTTCAGAATCAAAACTGCACTCAAAGCCCATCACTATCTAATGTGGAAAGTAATAGAAGAAGGTCCATTAGAGATCACTGAAGAAAAGACCGTAACTACTACAACTGGAGTATCTACACAGATAGTTCCTAAAGATCCAAGAAAATACACATCGGAGGAACATCGCGAAGCCAATCTGGATAACTTTGCTAAAGGGATCATATCTAGCACAATCAAAGGCGTACATCTGGCCAAAATCCAAGATTTGGATACTGCCAAAGAGATGTGGGAAGCCTTAAGAGACTTGTGTCTAGGATCAGAAGTCATGATTGAGAACAAGCTGTCACTTGCCTGCAACAAATACGATGAATTTAAAATGAAACCAAGCGAGACCATTGAGCAAATGAAAATGAGATTCACTGGAATCTTACTGGAGATATCAGCGTTCAATAAAAACAAATATACTCAAAGAGAGAAAAACATGAAAGTACTCAGAGCACTTCCACCTAGCTGGGAGATATATGCTGCAATGCAACCACTTCGTGTAGACTTCAATGAACTCTCTACAGAAGATTTATTTGATCATCTTGAAGGCCATGAATGTGATATACAAAGAATTCGTGGACCAGATCATCTGTCCAAAAAGGCAGAAAGTAGCTCAAAGAGAGACAAAGAAGTAGCTTTCAAAGCAAAGAGCAAATCAGATGAACCTTCTGAACCTTCTACACCAGATGAAGAGAAAGGATATGACAAACTACTAAAAGAGTTTGCAATGATTGCCAAACTTATGGACAAGAGGGAGGTCAGATCGAAGAAATTCAGATGTTTCTACAAAGATAACAAAAACAAATTCTACAAGAAACGTGAAAATGATCGATCTGATAGCAAGGAAGAATCAAAGAAGGGTAAAACCTCAAAAATAACTAACTCAACAGATTATACTTGCTTTGGATGTGGTAGAACAGGTGACTTCAAAACAGATTGTCCTGATCTGTCCAAAAGCCAAAGGGAAGAGTTGAGAGCAAAAAGAGATCGAAAACTCAAATATGAACGCAAAGCCATGCTTGCTGAACAAGAATCAAGCAGCTCGGGTCATTTTTCAGATAGCTCATCAGAGAATGATGAAACATTCTTTGCTAATGACGAAGAAAGATGGGATGAATGCTATGTGGGACTAGACAACGGTCTGGATGAAGTCGAGGTAAATTCTTGCAATTCCAACTCCTCAAATGATAATGATCTGAAACAGGAAGTAGAAGATCAATCTGAATACTCATGGGAAGAAGTTAATGAGATGTTCAAGAGCTATTCGAGCATCAAAAGACTGTTTAGAGAAGTTGTGGAAGAAAATGATAGGCTGAAGAAATCTGAACAAATATTGAGCACAACTAACACCCAATTCGTTGCCCAAGTAACTGATCTGGAAGAACATATCAAGGGAAAAGATAGAGAGATTCACTCACTAAACTCAAAGGTCAAAGATCTCATCAACAGAAACAACGTGGCTGAAGAAAAGATAAAGAAAGGCAAAGAAATGATCTACAAAAGTGATGAACGTGCTAAACTGCTAATCAATCTGCAGCAAAAAGGCACATCTGGATTAGGATATCCAAGTCACTTGGAAAAATCTTCGGGAACCATAAGCTTTGTACCAAAGAGAAAGCTAATACCAGATCAACTAATAGATCTGAGAAACAAGAAAGATCATCCCCAAAAGATGATGATAAAAGAGACCAGGTACAAACAAAGGGTCAACCAGCTCATTACACAGAAACAGATCATGCTCATAAAAAGAATGTCATTAGGACATTATCTACCAAAAATATCAACAGTGCAAAGAATGTCAACAGGACATTACCTATTAAGAAGGGATTGAAGAATGATGGAATAGAGAGACATCATCCATCTGTATTTCATTCCCTATGTAGACTTGATAATGATGAGAACATCATTATTTGCTATATTTCTGTTCCAAACCCAAAAATGTTCTGGATTCGAAAGGGAACATTTGCTAATAACCAAGAACCCAAACGTTGAAGGATAGCTAAGTTTAATTAATTGCAGGACTAGAAAATCTGGATAATAGATAGTGGATGTTCGAAGCACATGACATGTGACAAGAATCTACTATCAGATTATATAGAAAAGCCAGGACCACAGGTCACCTTTGGATGTAACTCAAAAGGGTACACCAGAGGATATGGAAACATAAAAGTTGGCAGGACCACCATCTCAAATGTATCGTATGTTGAGGGTCTTAGTCACAATCTGTTTTCAGTAAGTCAATTCTGTGCCAATGGTAATCAGATCATCTTTGATACTAACAACTGTTTTGTGAAGAACAAGGAAGGAGATGAGATACTCCTTACCGGAAAATTGCAGGACAGACTATATATTGTCCAGTGGACAAACCAGATCGAGACCTGCTTATTCACCAAAACCATATCAGAAACAAGCTGGTTATGGCACAAGAGATTGAGTCACCTAAATTTCAAGTCAATCAACAGGATTGCCAAAGAAAAATTAGTGGAAGGTCTACCAGATCAAGTATATGATAAAGATCATATATATGATGCTTGTCAAGCTGGAAAGAAAACCAGATCATCATTTACAAGCAAAACAACTCACTCAACATCAAGAATACTGGAGCTTTTGCATCTAGATCTGTTTGGACTAGTTAAACCTCTAAGCATAAATGGGAGAAAATACACCTTAGTAATCATAGATAACTACTCAAGGTTCACTTGGGTCATCTTTCTGTTAAAGAAGAAAAAGACACTAGTCAAACTGCCTGATTTTCTACACAAGATCACCAAACAGAAGGAGGTGAATATAGCTACTATCAGAACAGATCGAGGAACAAAATTTCTCAACCAAAAGATTGAAGCATACTGCAATAAGATGGGAATCACTCATCAAACTTCAGCTGCTAGAACACCTCAACAAAATGGAGTTGTTGAAAGGCGAAACAGATCACTTAAAGAAGCAGCTCGTACTATGCTAAATGCTACCAATCTACCCAAGAAATTCTGGGCAGAAGCTATCTACACAGCCTGTTATACTCAGAACAGATCATCAATTACACTCAGACATGGAAAGACACCATATGAGATCTGGAACAATAGAAAGCCTAAGATCTCTTACTTTTGTACTTTCGGTTGTTTGTGTTACATACATAATAATGGAAAATCTCAATTGTGGACTTTTGATAGCAAAACTGATCCTGGAATATTCTTAGGATATTCTGATGTCAGTAAAGCGTATCGAGTCTACAATAAGAACTCTCATATTGTGGAGGTAATACCTCATGTTATTTTTGATGAGTCTATTGTTGAGTACAAGTCACCAGATGATAAACAGACAGAAAACCAGATGACTACAAGAAACATGAATGAGATATTACTAGAAGATATTCTTATCTGGAATTCAAAAAGTGATGATAAAGAGATCAATACTCCACCAATTGCTGAAGAAATTATACAGCAAGGGGGAACAATCCAACATGAACTGGATGAAAACAGATCATCAACTGAAAGCAATGAAATAGTCATTGCAGATGATAATCAATCTGAATATCAAAATCCAGAAGCAAGAACAGATGAGAATCCATTTCAAGTTTCATCAACTCACACTGAATTTGAAGAACCAATAGATCAACCTGATCCTGAGATATCTGATAAAGAGATTACCAGGAGAAGGAGATGGATACAAGATCATCCACCAGAACAGATCGTTGGGAACCCATGAGATCGTGTGAAAACAAGAAGAATGCATGGAGAAAGTGCCTTGCTATCTCTCTCGCATTGAACCATCTGATGCTCATGAAGCACTACAAGATGCAGATTGGATAACAGCAATGTAAGAAGAACTTAATGAGTTCAAAAGAAATGAGGTCTGGTATCTCGTGGACAGACCCAAACACCAAGGAGTTATTGGTGTAAAATGGGTGTTCAAAAATAAACGAGATGAGAAGGGTGACGTAGTCAGAAACAAAGTCAGATTAGTAGCTAAAGGCTATAATCAACAAGAAGGCATTGATTTTGATGAAACATTTGAACCCGTAGCCAGACTAGAAGCTATAAGGCTGTTCTTGGCATATGTTGCACACAAAAGATTCAAGGTATACCAGATGGATGTCAAAAGTGCCTTCCTAAATGGTATCCTAGAAGAGGAAGTCTATGTGGAACAACCACCTGGATTCGAAGAAGCAGATCCAAATCAGAAAGTATACAGACTGACAAAAGCAGTCTATGGTCTAAAACAAGCCCCTAGAGCTTGGTATGAGACACTGTCTATATTTCTACTAGAATCTGGATTCAGAAGAGGATCAGTTGACAAGACTTTGTTCATCATCAAAGTTAAAGAGAATATCCTTTTAGTACAGATCTATGTAGATGATATCATATTTGGATCTCAATCTACTTATTTGTGTGATAAATTTGTTGAACTTATGAAAAATAAGTATCAAATGTCCATGATGGGCGAAATGAGTTTCTTTCTAGGATTGCAGGTCAAGCGGTTACCAGATGACATCTTCATTAATCAAGCAAAGTATACTCACGATCTGCTGACTAAATTTGGGATCATAGACAGTAAACCTGTTAAAATTCCAATGCAGACCAACGGGAAAATTGATTATGATCCAGAGAGAAAACCAGCAAATATCACTCAATACAGAGGGATCATAGGATTACTACTCTACCTAACTGCCAGTCGACCTGACATTACATTTGCAGTAGGAGTATGTGCTAGATATCAAGCTAACCCCAAAGAATCTCACATGGAAGCAGCTAAGAAGATATAAAGATATCTTAAAGGAACAGCTCATATTGGACTATGGTACCCTTGTGAAGATAACTTTGAGCTAACTGGATATACAGACTCAGATTATGTTGGATGCAAGTTCGACAGAAAGTCAACATCTGGCACATGTCAGTTTTTAGGAAATAAATTGATCTCATGGTTCTCAAAGAAGCAGACATCTGTTGCCACATCAACTACAGAGGCTGAATATATGGCAGCTGGAAGTTGTTGTGCACAAATACTATGGTTAAAACAACAACTCAAAGACTACGAGATCGATGTCAAGGAAATACCCATCTTCTGTGATAGCTCAAGTGCTATAGCAATCACACAGAATCCTGTTTTGCATACCAGATGCAAACATGTAGATGTGAGACATCACTTTATAAGAGATGATGTTGAAAGAAAACATATACAGATCGAGAAGATACACACTGAGATACAGAGAGCAGTTATCCTCACCAAAGCATTACCAGAAGAATGATTTAAGATGCTTTGTGGGAAATTAGGATTGTTAAATCTGGAAGAAAGAACCAGATTGATATAGTACAGATTGATGAAAAACAAAGATCACATAAAATTCCAACAAGGAATTAGCACCAGATCATCAAAAATTGATGAAGAACAGATCGTTTCAAAATTCAACAGGAATTATTAAAAGGTCATCACACAAGATTGATGCCCAAATTTGAAAATGGCATAAACAGATCGATAGTGTTGACAACAGTTCGAGATCGATCTGGACCAGATGACTAGTAGCCACGTGGATATTAATTAGTCTTTTTATTAATATTCCAATTACTTGGTCAAAGGGGAAAGTCAACAAGATACGACGTTTATATCAATTTCAATCATAGCCCATATATCTAAATTCTGACATAATATACCAAATCTTTTATTTTTGACGATTAAGTACAGTGTTTGGGAAATGTGATCGAGGAGATCTTTACCAAACCAAGAAAAAGAAAGAAAATTGATGGCTAAAACAAACACGCGCCACACTACAACCGTTGGATCAAGCGCGTGTATCAAACGCAGAGAAGAGGAGATAATCAATTAACTCAGAAAAGCGGGAAAAGCTGAAAAAGGGAAGAATATCAATTAAATTATTACTTTGTTTATCACTTATCTATATATATTTGATAAGGCGGTTCGACTATCACCTACATTCTTCTTCTTCGACAAACACTTAGCAGATTTTTTTTCTCTCCATTCCAAACTCTCTCAAAATCTTCAAAAATCTTCAAAAACCTATCTATCAAAATGGCTCCAAAATCATCTTTGTTTCTTGAGCAAGTGAAATTTCTGAATTAATACATTCATCAATATCTATATGCCGTTCTTGACACCTACGGCTTTCATAAACTGGACAAGGCTTTCGCCCTTGTTAAACGCTGCAAAGGTTTTCATTTTATGAGCTTTTCTTTTAAACTATTTCTTATATCTTGAATGCTCTGAAACCTCTTAAACCCGCATTGAAAAATAAGTCTTTTTCATTAGCATGCATTGAAGCGTATTCTGTATTACTTACTCTGCTACTGAGCACTCATACTTCATTGATGGAAGAATGGTGTTCATCTATATTGTTTAAACCTTGTTGTAGGATTTCATAATATTATCACCTCACACCCTCTCCAATTTCAGCCAAAGGAAGTAGCAACTTTCTATCTCTCATGGCAAGGAGAGAAAGGTGGGAACGAAGCCACCATTCGAGTAAGCAAGGGAAATACTATCAGAAACACAACATACAACGTATTGAATATTATAGATGAAGTCTACAAACTCCGAGATGAAGGTCTCACTCTTGGAGACCTTACTGAAGAACAATTACAAGAGGCGATAAAGACTGTGATGGTCGTGCCCATTCACTATACAAACAGAATGTTCAATAGGGCACTGCTTGCACCTGAATTCAAGATTGTATTCAAATTCATCCAGAGAATTTTTATGAATCATAATGGTTCCTACGATCAAGTCACACCAGAAAAGTTCAAGATTCTTGTTGTAGTTGTATTGAACCTGCCGATAAACTGGAGCAGAATTCTTTTTGATTTATTGGCAAAAGAGGCCAAGATGATTACGTTTGTGAAAGGAGCAAGTCCAAGGATTGAAGTGAGGAGGAGGAGCTTGAGGCACTCCACCAAGATCAGCTACATGCTGGAAACTTTTTTCAAACAACACAGATGGGATGATGTGACTGAGTTCAGCGACAGATTGAAGTTCCCCAAGGATCAACATCAGATCAAAATGTCTATGGGAATCTCTGCCAAACTGATAGCCAGGGTGACAGACCTTGTTTATGCCAATGCATTGATGGAGATGGGAAGCTCCAACCCAATCTGGGTTCCACCATCTGCCCCTGCAGAAAAATCAACCAAGTCCAAAGTCACAAAAGAAAAGCCAGTGGAAAGAACACCCTCAAAAAGAGTAACCAGAAGAGCCAGCTCAGTTGATACTGATGCCTCTACGGCTGCTCAACAGCCCAAACCGAAGAGAAGGCGAATACAAAAACTTTATGAACCGGTTGAGGAGGTCCAGGTTCAAGAAGCTGTCAGTTCAGATATACCTATCCCTCAACAAAAGGTTGAGGTTGAGGATGTGGATGACATTCTGATTGGAGGACAGCCAGAGCAAGCTGTACCACTCTCATCCTTCAATCCAAGTCAAGAAAAGGACTTCTCACCCGCTCACACAGCCAATCCATCATCTGCTGAACCATTAGAGTAGATTGATGAGGATGATGAAGGTGAAGATGAATCCTCTGATGAGGATGAGGAGAAGAAAAAGGCAGAAACAATAGTAAAACTGCTAGAAGCCGAAGTAGATCGTGCAGTACTTAAGTTATTCCCAGGCATCCAGCTCACACCAGAGAGCTATGATGCAGCTAAGAGAGTAAAGCTACTGCTCCTTATCAAGGACAATGAATTCTATGTCCTTGATGCTTTACTCAAAACCAGATCAATCGACACACTCAAAGCAGAAGAAGCAACATTTTTGAACATATTCGAAGTCTCCTCTATTGCAGAGTTGAGAGAGATTTATCTTCAGACCATCCTTGGCATAGCAAAACATGAGGCCAAGAAATTACATATCGATCTGGAACCATTATATGAGAAAGAAGGATTACTACATATTTTTGAAAGCGTAGTTGAGGATGAGGAGGAAGAATTAGTTGAAGCTCACCAACAGGGTGCAACAATACCAGATTCTGAACCATCTCAGCAACAGAATGAGGCTACTGAACAAAAAACTACACAGGTCGAGGGGGAACCAGACAAGACTAGCAAAATCCAGATTGAGGTGGTTAATTATCCACGAGAGGAAGAAGAACCGGTTGGATAGAGGGTGGGAGGCAAACTGACATATGACTTATACACCCTCGCTGTCGCAGCAACTATGGAGGAGTTTGTGGAGACTACAAATCTGGAGGATATATTGATGACCCAGCATCAATCCCTATCCAATGAACAAGTGAAGAAAGGGATCCAAGGCCCTCTTTGTGAAGATTTTATATCAGACCATGTTTTCTCCCCAAGCACAGTTCCACCGGGTTACCATTATTTCACAATTGTTGAACTACTCAACTTCTGTCCACCTCCAGTCAATTGCCAAACAAGTGGTGCATACACGAGTTAGTGAGGATGTTGCCAATCTCGCACAACTTGTTTTGGATGCTGGCAATATGGTTCATTGGGGACACAGACCCATAATCGCATTTCTGCCATTTCCAACAAAGTTTTGACAGAACAGAAGGAAGCCCATAAGAAATAAATTATTGATCTGCGTGCACAGATCAACACCCAAAAGGCACAGATTGAGGAGTTGCAAAAGACGGTTTCTGACCCTATTGAGGGTGTGGTGGCTAAGGTTTCAGTATAAGTGTCAAAGCAGATTGCTGCTTTTGAAATGACAAGATTTGAGGCAAAAGTGAAAAGATTGGTTCCACTTGCTACAAAAGAATTGAAATTTGCAAGTGAGGAGGAGATCGAAGAAATCAAAGGAATGTTCAAAAGTGCAACTGAGACTAGAAAAGAGCATACTAAGAATTTGGCCATTGCTAATTCTGCACACGGAAAGAAGCACTCCGAGATGGATGCCAATATCACCATTCTTCTAACATGTACACAAGATGGATAAAAAAGATGAGTTCAAGAAGCTGAAAGATAAGCTCCAATCATTCAAAACTACCACAAAACCCCTTATTGATGTTGTCAAAAAGGGGGAATATGTAGGAAAGGAGGGCAAGAAGATGACTAAGGGTAAAAAGAGATAACTAAAGGAGCATAACCAATTCAAGAAATGGCAAAGACCAAGACACAGACGAAAGCTGCAGAAAATGAAAAATTAATTCGAGTTCAAGTCAAACAAGTGCCTGTGTCTGAGGCCACCACCACACAGATCATACCAGCACAACAGAAAGAAAAGAAGAAGGCGCAACCAGAACAACAATGAACCATAACAGAACAAAGACAACCTGGTGCATCATCTGTACCCGCTGATCTGGTGTGCGAAGAATTGTCATAGAGAAGCGACCTGCATCCAACATTGGATCATTCACGAAGATACCATCTACTGATATGTCACTTACTGCAGCAGAACAAGCCACAATGCAGTTAGCAAAAGAACAACTCCACAAAGAATCAAGATTTGCTGCGCAAAGGAAGACAACATCTAAGACAACACATAAGATGCATGATGTTAGCTGATGCTCTCAATCCTAATCCGCGACAAACTTTTCTGGATACAAAGATGAAGATTAAAAGGAGAGAATGGGCAAGAGTAGAAAAAGCTAAACAAATGGCTGAAGAGCACACACAGACTGAAGAAGAGTAAGTTGTAAGATAGAAGATTGAGCAGGCCTTGTCAAGGAATAAGAAGAGATTTATCAAGCCACGCTAGAGATCATCTAAAATGACGGCCTCTGATAAATGGGTCCCTGCACATCTGTTGGAAGTTTGGGACAGAATCCAAGAATGTTTTGTGGGGGAGTATTACTTCATGAAGAACCCACAGTTTGCCACCATCAATGATCAGGATGCCTTGAAGATGTATATGGACGGCTTCTATGACCAGAAGATAATTGCTAAATTTTGCAGAGCCGCCATTCAGCACAAAATTATTCTAACTCCTCCACCCGGAAGGATCTTTCCACCACCAATGCTACCAAGGGGAAGATTCCCCGATCCGTCAATATATCAATGAGACAACAACATTTTACGGATGTGGTGTGACTTTGAAAGATCCGACCTACAAAATGATGTATGAACTATTTGTTGGAATAATGATTGAGATAAGGGGAATACAATGTCTTGATATTACAACAAACTAAACATAAAATTAGAAGGTTAGAATTATAACAAAACTAAAATCAAAATGTAAAAAAACTTTAAAAGTCAAGTCGGGTAAGGACAGAGACCATGATTTGAAGGGTATCTTATTTTTCTGCATTTTGGGCTGAGCTGGTGGTGATGGTTGATATGCTCTTGGTGGCGAGAATGGTGTCTGGTAGGCCTTCTCCCTTTCAGCTCTTTTTGTCTCTCTCTGCTCTCTGATTGCTTTCTCCTTATAGTATTGTGTTCTGATAATTGGGTCACAAGCTTGATCTGGGTTGATTCCCTGTAGTAATAACTCAGCAACTTGTGCACTCTCATCTTCTATTGTAGGTTTCTTGCCCTTTTCTGGCTGTTGCTGTGCAGGTTGAGTAGCTGGAGCTGGTCTAGGTGGAGTGGTCTGTCTCAATTCAGGTTGCTTCTTTTGTAGCTCCTTGCCCTTTCCTCCTGATCCATCCTTGTCACCTCCTTTGCTTCCCTTGCCATTTGATCTTCCTTCCCCCTTTCGACATCATCAAATAAGGATTTGACGAGTGTACGAAGGGAGTCGATCTTTGCCTGCATCTCCTCTTGTTTCTTCTCAGCATCTGCTTTGTAGTTGAGTAAGAAAGTAATGTTTTAATTTGTCTCGTTGAGCTTATTCTCTAGTCGGCTATTCATAGTGCTGAGAGTTTTGTCGTAGGTGCTCTGAAGCTGCTCCATTTCTTCTAGTCTCTTATGTTGATGACCCAACTCATTTGGTGTAGGGTATTCTAGATTTGTCAAGGCTGTGGCAAAATTTTCTCCAGTATATCCAAACATCGTTCTGATTCGAATGTTGCTAGTTGAGAATGTAGTGCTCTAGTTGTTGATTCTGTGATCTCAGCTGTGAGAGAGATAGTGCGTTGTTTAACAACATTCTCGATCAACTCCTTCTCCTTTTCTGCAAGCTCTACAACCAGCTTGTGAATTCCATATATCTTCTTGTCAATGCTTTCCAGGTGCATATCATGCTTCTCCTTGGCTGAATCAGCCGCATCTCTGTCTTCATCGAGCTTCTTGGTTAGCTCTTTCACTAAGTTCCTTATCTTCTTTCTCAGATCTTTGTCCATATGTATTGAGCTTAATCCATTATGCATCTTTTAGAATACACTTCATCTAGAAATATTGAAGAATGCTCTCAACTTTCGAAGTGATAAATCCATAAATAATAAAAAATAATTATAATTCCCAAATTTTTATAGTTAGAGTAAATACATCAAAGTTATTATCTTAGATTATATGTGATGGGGATAAATATTAGCCACCTGGCACGTGGCAAGCGGAGTGACCCGAGCTATATGGTTAAATATGCTAGATGCAAGACAAGAAGAAAAACATGTCTAAACCAAATGTGTTATGACTCTTGACTCACATCTATTATGATAGAGGCTTATCCCGGGCTTAGGACTAGTAAGATCGGGATGAACCTCAGACTTAGGACTAGTAAGACTAGGATGCACCTCAGAATTAGGACTCATAAGACCGAGATGCACCTCGAGCTTAGTGTGACAATATCTTTCATAGTGTTAAAATAACCGCATAACAATGAAAATTTCTCAACAATCAGGGTAAATATTGTATTTAGTGAGTATAAATAAGAGAGTTTTTACTCGTACACAATGAGGGTAAATAAGTGACAGATCCAAGGTTAAGAAATTCATCGATCTAACTTTAATTGACCGTGAACGTAGGGGGTTTTCTAAACCACGTTAAATATTTATATTCTACATTGCATTTATTTTCATTCTTTGTTTTCACTTCACCAGTTGGCAAATCATAATTTGCGAGTTGTGCATCTTGAATCAACGTCTTAAAGAACACTCGGTATAAACAAAATATTTTTCTAAGTGTAGAGTAGCCAACAAACTCATGTCTTTCGCACACATGTGGTGTAAAACCCCTCTTAGCTATTGAGTAAGTAGAACATCTCACGCTCTGTGTTGAATATTATCTGAGCAGGTAACTCTATCTACATCAGAATAGCTAACCTTGCTATTTGTTGGGAATGCCATGAATTTAATTAAGTTCCGATGATGTTTGTCGAAACAACTCTTAGAAATTATAAGTTCTTTAAAACCAAGTGACAATATCATCTATTAAAGAACAACTCGATTTATAAAAGGAGCAAATCGATCTTTAAACGACATGCATTATTCTTATGAGCTATCTTGGTCATATTGATTGCTATAACTGTTTGACTAAAATTGTTTCGAGTCGCTCGCAATAAAATGAGGTCATCTAGCAATGATAAGTCAACCCAAGTCATATTCTTAAGGAAGACTTAGCAGGGTAATTTAATTATTTGTTCAATACGAAAGCAAGTAAAAGATCATTTGAAGGTTTTAAAACTAGGCGGAGAAAATAAATTACGAAAGAATGTAAATCCTAAGCTAATAAAAATAAGCGAAAAAACAAATTGCGAATTAAGGTAAACGAGTTGCTAATTAAAAAGGATAAAAGTAACTTGGAATTTGAAATTAAAAAGAACGTAGAAAGTACTTTGGAGTTTGAAGTCGAAAAGAACATAGATTAGATAAACGAAATAGAAACACGAAAGCATAAACAAAATAAACGAACTCAATAATAAAAACGAACCCAGAGTATTAAACAAAAATAAACTTGATTCATAAACTGGAATGAACTTGAATCCACAACGATGAATGGAAAAACAACGAACTTGAATGTTGCGATTGGCTATCCTTCTTAATCAAATACTAAAAGCTAAAACGACTAACTAGGAATGATAAATCTCGACCTTAGAACAATGAGTCAAGTGGTACTAAGAATATAAGTACAAAGAATAGGGAAAAAGGTCTCTATCGAATGAGAAACGCGTCACCTATTTATAAAGGTCGAGGAGGGTTAGCAGTCGCTTACAAGTCAGCGACCGCTGAGTGGATCAGTTACACGCTCTGCGCGTGCAATCCGCTGAGGTTGTTGGGCGCTGACCGAGTCAGTCGTTGGGGTTAGCGGCCACTGAGGGGCTAGCTGTCACTGACCTTGGCTCGTGCTGGCTGGGCCTGGGACACGCACTGCCTAGTCAGTGGTCTCCTAAGGTTATGTGACCGCTGACTTGTGTTGTTGGCTCTCATCTTCATTCTCTCATCAAACTTTAACACTTGTTTAAGCTCGTGATCGTGAAACATGAAATGAAACGTAAATCGAGCCCGAAACATCATGCAAGATGGGAAAACTATAAGAATAAAGACAAGGAATATACGAGTTTAGACGACCAAAAAGAAGCTAAACAACCCTTCCACACACAAAACTGTCACGCCCGCCCTCCGCTAAGGATAGTAAAGTCGGGGAAATCGTGACTTGAAAAGGGATTAAAGAAATCGGGATAGAAATGGGGTAATGGAACGAGGACGAAACTGAACAACAATCTCATAACTGGGCGAATAATTCATAGTACATGATTTGCAAGAAAAAGGCTTGAGTCTTATGCTCAATGCATGTAACATAACATGAAAGAAACTCGAGTCTTAGGTTTATTACATAATGATCTCAACTAGCAGCGGAAAGTTTACTTGGATCGCTAAAAGCTCTACATGTGTGAAGACACGTAGAACCCCCAAGAGTCAACTAATAAGAGATCGACAAAAAGCCCGGACGTAGCACTCCTCCTTCATCATCGCTCAACCTGCACATTTATAAATATATGCAGGGCTGAGTACAATTTGTACTCAGTAGACACATGCCAAAATCGCATATGTACATATATAATTGTCATGCCATTGTAAGTGAAACATAGGGATTTTGTCTCTAGAGAACCTATGTTCACTAAAATCCATTTGTGAAATCTTAAAGTTCGCTTGCAATCTAAGTTCTTTAGTAATCTACCATATCCGTAACTTCTTTTTCTTCTTTGTGTAGGGAAGGTGGCCACCTTCCACGAACACCTTGACCGGCCAACCCGCTCGATGACTCACGATCACTTTAACCGGCCAACCCGCTCGATGACTCACGGTTACTTTAACCGGCCAACCCGCTCGATGACTCACGGTTACTTTGTGTACACTAGTCCTAGTAGGATAGCTATCCCATTGGGACCCGAATTCGATTCTTTTAACTTGACTGAGCAGATAGGTATCATACGAAAATCATAAACATTTTATGGCAGACAATACTTGAAACATATTTTCAGTTCAAATGCTTTTTGAAATGAAACATAAACTGATACAACACACATAATTTTAGTTGTATAAGAAAGCCTACACTTGATGTTTAGGATAGAAAGCCTACCTGGGTCGCCTCGTCTTCTTGAACTCGGACTCTCAATCCCGTATTTAACCTTTAATTAGATTACGGGGTGAGATATTCGAATTGGCTATACATAATAATTTATTATTTCGAAAGGAAATGACATCCTTATTATTTCAAGAGTTGTTCTCAAGTCTTAACTCGACTAATATTCAAGTGCTTTAATCTTTTCTCTAAAAATATTCTCTTAGGATTTCAAGCCAAGCTATAATTTACTTAACTCAACTAATCTAACAATATGTAATAAAAATTCATACTTTATACTTCTTGTATTGGACTTTAGCATTATCTAGTACTTAACAAAATCCATCAATTAATTCCAAGTGCGAGGAATTATTATCCTTGGCTAATTTGAGAGTTTATTCTTGATCTTTTAACTCGACTATTTTACGAGTTTTGGAGTTGCATTTCTAGAGGTGTCGTTTGAAGATTTCTAATCAAGCTATAGCTTAGAACCTTCTAACCCAATTAACTAATTATTGGGTGAAATAATTTAAGGACATTTCTAAATTAATATCTTGATCTTTGAATCAAGATAAGTAAATTTTGAATTAGGCTAATTAAATTTCAGTTATCGCACAATAAGCATGATTTCTTAATTTAATCATTTCTTATGATTAAATTCTAATAAATCTATTAAATTCTAGTTTGGTAAATAAATTTCTAATTAATAAATTAAGTCTTCCATCTTAGCTTTAAAATCCTATTCTTGGACTTAACCCAATTAAATTAGATCTTAATCTATTAAAATGTTATTAGTCCATTTAATTTAATTAAGTGAGCCCAATTGAATTAAGCCTTGATCTTTTAGATGTTAACTAGCCCATTTAATCTAATTAGATGGGCTCACTATTTAATTAAATCGGCCCACACTTAATTAATCAAATCAGGCTTATGTAAAATAATCAAATCCATTGTGATTTAGAAAAATCCGCTGAACGAATTCAAACAGGATCCTGAATTCTGGTGCGAGAAGTGAACGAACAAACATCCTGTTTGTGTAATGGATGGGCACGATCATGACCATCTCCACAGCTTCTTGCAGCTGTTCTGCAGTAATTTCACCCAGTTCTAATCCCTCATCCTTGACTTTATAAGCAGCGTTGATAAGGTTGATGACATTGTAGGGAGTGTTGCTGACAGTATTCCCTTTACTTACCCTGATGGTGGCCTCATCTCCACCTCTCTCCCCCTGCCATGAGAGGTAGAAGGCAGCAACATCCTTGGGTAGGAAGTGCACAGGATGTGAAGTAATAATATTGCAGAAACCTACATAGAACACAGTAGTATATATGTGAGCACTATCCTTCCATCAGTGAAGTATAAGTGCCACAAAAGCAGTTTATGCAGTTCTATGATATTTACAGAGATCACACACAAGGGAATAAAAAAACAGAGTAACAGCATTTCATAAAGAAGCAGAGTAAAAACATTTAGATATACGAATAAAAGTTAAAATAACAAAATGAGAAACCTTTGCACTGACGAACAAGATCGAATGCCTTTTCCAGTTTATGAAACCCGAAGGTGTCAAGAACCGCAAAAAGGTCTTGATGAATATAAGGTTTCAAGAAGTTTGCTTGTTCCAGAAAAACAGATGATTTGGGAGCCATTTTTGCTAGGAAGTGAGAGTTTTGCGAAGGAAGTGAGAATTTTGGAAGGCAGAAAATTTGCTAAGTGTTTCGAGAAATATGGATGTGTGAGTGATACACGAAACGCCTTATCAGTTTATATACGCGAAAGAGAAGATAAGAGGAGTAATAAGATATTCAGAAATCCTTCCCTTTTTCAGCTTTCCCGCCTTTCCATGTACTAGGTTTTCAACCCATAGTCGTT
This sequence comes from Leonotis leonurus, assembly GCA_026898415.1. NCBI lineage: Eukaryota > Viridiplantae > Streptophyta > Magnoliopsida > Lamiales > Lamiaceae > Leonotis > Leonotis leonurus. Next base: position 148,598 of record JAPKLX010000396.1, on the reverse strand, counting down.
TCTCTTGAACGTGTGATGCACGCGCTATAATCGAACGGTTGTGATATGGCGCGTTATCTTTGTTGCAGGCTTTTGTCTCTCTTTTTCTTGATTTGGTATATATATTCTCGATCACGTCTCCCAATTACTGTAAGTAATCATCAAAATATAAAAGATTTTTATATCTAATGTCAGAAAATAGATAGTTATATGCCTATATAGTTGACCTTTCCCCCTTAACCAAGTAATATAATAATGAATAGAAATATTAATTCCATATCCACGTGGCATTAGGTAAGCTGGTTGAGGTCAATCTCATTTATGGTGATGACTATCGATCTGGTTGACTCCTTTAATGAATTCCCAGTTGGAATTATGATCAATCTGTTGTTTACATATACTTAGTGATCTGGTAGTAGTTCCCTGTTAGATTTTGCAAATAAGCTGGAGTTTATCAATCTGCACCATGATGATCTGGTTTTGATTCCCTGTTGGAATATTGAATTTGATCTGGTTCAGATCAATCTGGTCCTTTCTTCAAGATTTAAAAGTCCAAGTTTTCCACAAAGTATCTTAAATCTTTCTTCTGGTAATGCCTTGGTGAGAATGTCTGCTCTCTGAATTTCGGTGTGTATTTTCTCAATCTGTACATGTTTTCTCTCAACATGGTCTCTTATAAAGTGATGTCGCACATCCACATGTTTGCATCTGGTATGCAAAACAGGATTCTGTGTGATTGCTATAGCACTTGAGCTGTCACAGAAAATTGGAATTTCCTTGACATTGATCTCATAGTCTTTAAGCTGTTGTCTTAACCACAGTATTTGTGCACAACAACTTCCAGCTGCCATATATTCTGCTTCTGTAGTTGAAGTGGCAACTGATGTCTGTTTCTTTGAGAACCAAGAAATCAGTTTATTTCCCAGAAACTGGCATGTACCAGATGTTGACTTTCTGTCCAATTTGCATCCAGCATAATCTGAGTCAGTATATCCAGTTAGTTCAAAGTTGTCTTCACATGGGTACCATAATCCTATATGGGCTGTTCCCTTAAGATATCTTAGTATCTTCTTGGCTGCTTCCATGTGAGACTCTTTGGGGTTTGCTTGATATCTAGCGCATACTCCTACTGCAAAAGTGATGTCAGGTCGACTGGCAGTTAGGTAGAGTAGTGATCCTATGATCCCTCTGAATTGTGTGATGTTAGCTGGTTTTCCCTCGGGATCTGGATCAATTTTCCCATTGGTCTGCATTGGGATTTTCACTGGATTACTGTCTTTTAATCCAAACTTGATCAGCAGATCGTTGATGTATTTTGTCTGATTAATAAAGATACCATCTGGTAGCTGCTTGACCTGCAAACCTAAAAAGAAACTCATTTCTCCCATCATGGACATTTGATACTTATTTTTCATAAGTTCAGCGAATTTATCACACAGATAGGTAGATTGAGATCCAAAGATGATATCATCTACATAGATCTGGACTAAGAGAATGTTTTCTTTGACTTTGATGATGAACAAAGTCTTGTCAACAGATCCTCTTCTAAATCCAGATTCTAGTAGGAAAGTTGATAAGGTCTCATACCAAGCTCTGGGGGCTTGTTTTAGACCATAGACTGCCTTAGCTAGTCTGTATACTTTCTGATCTGGATCTGCTTCTTCAAATCCAGGTGGCTGTTCCACATATACTTCTTCTTCAAGAATACCATTGAGGAAGGCACTTTTGACATCCATCTGGTATACCTTGAACCTTTTGTGAGCAGCATATGCTAGAAATAGCCTTATAGCTTCTAATCTGGCTACTGGAGCGAATGTTTCATCAAAATCAATGCCTTCTTGTTGATTATAGCCTTTAGCTACTAATCTGGCTTTGTTTCTGACTACTTCACCATTCTCATCTCATTTGTTTTTGAACACCCATTTTACACCTATTACACCTTGGTGTTTGGGTCTGTCCACGAGATACCAGACTTCATTTCTTTTGAACTCATTGAGTTCTTCTTGCATTGTTGTTATCCAATCTGCATCTTGAAGTGCTTCATAAGCATCAGATGGCTCCATGCGAGAGAGGTAACAGCTCAATAATGCACTTTCTCCATGCTTTCTTCTGGTCTTCACACGATCTGATGGGTTCCCAACGATCTGTTCTGGTGGATGATCTTGTATCCATCTTCTTCTCCTGGTCATTTCTTCATCAGATAACTCAGGATCAGGTTGATCTGTTGGTTCCTCAAATTCAGGGTGTGCTGTTGATGTAGCATGAAATGGATTCTCATCTGGACTTTCTTCTGGATGTTGATCATCATTTGTAGTAATTGTATCATTGTCTTCTGTTGATGATCTGTTCTCATCCAGGTTAGGTAGTGATATTCCCCCTTGCTGTATGATCTCCTCAGCAACAGGTTGAGTGATAACTTCTTCATCCTCACTCCTTGAATTCCAGATAAGAATATCTTCTTGTAATAAATCATTCATCCTTCTGGTTGTCACCTGATTGTCTGTCTGCTTTTTATCTGGTGATCTGTACTCAACAATAGACTCATCAAAAATAACATAAGGTGTTACTTCCACAATATGAGAATTCTTATTGTAAACTCGATAAGCTTTACTGACATCAGAATATCCTAAGAATATTCCAGGGTCAGTTTTGCTATCAAAAGTTTTCAACTGAGATTTTCCATTATTGTGTATGTAACATAAACAGCCAAACGTTCTAAAATAGGAAATCTTAGGCTTTCTGTTGTTCCATATTTCATATGGAGTCTTTCCATGTCTGAGTGTGATGGATGATCTGTTTTGAGTATAACAGGCAGTGTAGATGGCTTCTGCCCAGAATTTCTTTGGTAGATTGGTAGAGTTAAGCATTGTGCGTGCTGCTTCTTTGAGTGATCTGTTTCTCCTTTCAACAACTCCATTCTGTTGAGGAGTCCGAGCAGCAGACGTTTGATGAGTGATTCCCATCTTGTTGCAATATGCTTCAATCTTCTGGTTGAGAAATTCTGTTCCTCGATCTGTTCTGATAGAGGTTATACTCATCTCTTTCTGTTTAGTGATCTTGTGTAGAAAATCAGGGAGCTTGTCTAGGGTTTCTTTCTTCTTCAGCAGAAAGATAACCCAAGTGAATCTTGAGTAATCATCTATGATTACCAATGTGTACTTTCTCCCATTGATGCTTAGTGGTTTGATTGGTCCAAACAGGTCAAGATGTAACATCTCTAATATCCTTGATGTAGAGTGAACTGTTTTGCTTGTAAAAGATGATCTGGTTTGCTTTCCAGCTTGACAAGCATTACATATGTGATCTTTATCATACACCTGATTTGGTAGTCCTTCTACTAACTTTTCTTTGGCAATCCTGTTGATTGATTTGAAATTAAGATGACTTAATCTCTTATGCCATAACCAGCTTGTTTCTGATACAGTCTTAGTGACTAAGCAGGTCTCGATCTGGTTTGTCCACTGGACAATATATAACCTATCCTGCAGTTTACCGGTAAGGAGTATTTCATCTCCTTCCTTGTTCTTCACCAGACAGTTGTTAGTATCAAAAACAATCTGATTACCATTAGCACAAAACTGACTTACAGAAAACAGATTGTGACTAAGACCCTCCACATATGACACATTTGTGATAGTAGTCTTGCCTACTCTGATGTTTCCATACCCTCTGGTATACCCTTTTGAATTACATCCAAAAGTGACCTGTGGGCCTGGTTTCTCTATGTAATCTGATAGCAGATTCTTATCACACGTCATGTGTTTTGAACAACCGCTATCTATAATCCAGATAGTTCCTCTTGCTATCTTACTCCTTCTTGCAGTTCTTTGATCCTGCAATTAATCACACTTAGCTACCCTTTCAACGCTTGGGTGCTTGATTATTAGTAAACAACCCTTTTCGAATCCAGAATATTCTAGGGTTAGGAACAACAATATAGCAAGTAATGATATTTCCCTCATTATCTACTTTAGATACAGAGTGTATTTCAGATGGATGAAATCTCTCCATTTTATCATTCTTCAATCCTTTCTTAACTGGTGCTGTCCTGTTGACATTATTGTTTGGTGGTGTCCTGTTGACCCTTTTGTTGTGAACATGATCTGATTTTGTGTAGTAGGCTGGTTGACCTTTCGATTGATAGTATTGCTTGTTGTCAGTCTGTTTTATGACCATCTTTTGAGGAAGACCTTTCTTGTTTTTCAAGTCTTTCACTTGATCTGGTATTTTCTTCCTTTCTGGTACGAAGTTAATGGTTCTAGTCGATTTTCCTGAGTGACCTGGATATCCTAATCCAGATGTTCCCTTTTGTTGCAGATTGATTAGCAGCTTCGCACGCTCATCACTCTTGTAGATCATTTCTTTTCCTTTCTTGATCTTTTCTTCAGCAACATTGTATCTTGAGATCAGATCCTTAACTTTTGAGTTAAGAGAGTGAATCTCACTGTCTTTGCTCTTGATCTGTTCTTCCAGATCAGTAATTTTGGCAACAAATTTAGTGTTTGCTGTGCTTAGAGTCTGCTCAATCTTCTTTAATCTGTCATTCTCTTCAACTACTTCTTTGAACAGTCTTTTGATGCTTGAGTAGCTTTTAAACATCTCGTCTATTTCATTCCATGAGTATTCTGCTTGATCTTCACTTTCCTGTTCAAGATTATTTTCATTATCTGAGGAATTTGAGTAACAAGAATTTACCTCAACTTCATCTAGACCGTTGTCCAAGCCTACATAGCATTCATTCCAGCTTTCTTCGTCGTCAGCAATGAAAGCCTCATCATTTTCTGATGAACTGTCTGAGAAATGACTTGAGCTGCTTGAGTTCTGTTCAGCTATCATGGCTTTGCGCTCATTTTTAAGCTTTCGATCTCTTTTAGCTCTTAGTTCTTCTCTTTGGCTTCTGGACAGATTAGGACAATCTGTTTTGAAGTGACCTGATCTGCCACATTCAAAACAAGTGTAATCTGTAGAGCTAGAGGTCTTTGTTGTTTTAGTAGTCTGCTGTTTAGATTCATTTTTGCCATCAGATCGATCATTATCATACTTCCTGTTGAAGTTCCTTCTGTTATCCTTGTAGAAGCGTCTGTATTTCTTCGATCTGGTTTCCATCTTGTCCATCCGTTTAGCAATCATAGCGAACTCTTTTAAGAGTTTGTCATAGCCTTTCTCTTCATCGGGAGTAACAGACTCAGAAGAATCATCTGGGTTGCTCTTCGCTTTGAAGGCTACCTCTTTATCTTTCTTTGAGCTGTTCTCTTCCTTTTTGGACAGATGATCTGGTCCTCGAATTCTTTGAATGTCACACTCATGACCTTCGAGATGATCAAATAAGGCTTCAGTGGACAGATCATTGAAGTCTGCTCTTAGAGGTTGCATCGCAGCATAGATCTCCCAGCTTGGTGGAAGTGCTCTAAGTACTTTCATGTTCTTCTCCCTTTGAGTATATTTGTTCTTTTTGAACGCAGATATCTCAAGGAGTATTCCAGTGAATCTCATCTTCATCTGTTCTATTGTCTCGCCTAGTTTCATTTTGAATTCATCGTATTTGTTGCAGGCTAGAGACAGTTTGTTCTCGATCATAACTTCAGATCCTAGGGCTAGGTCTCTTAAGGCTTCCCACATCTCTTTGGCAGTATCCAGATCTTGGATTTTGGCCAGATGTATGCCTTTGACCGTACTGGAGATGATCCCTTTGGCGAAATCATCAAGATTTGCTTCTCTTCTTTCTTCAGAGGTATATTTTCTGGGATCTTTTAGTACAGTTTCTTTAACTGCTCCAGTCTCAGTGATACGAGTGGTTTCTTCTGTAATTGCCAATGGCCCTTCTTCGATTACTTTCCACATCAAGCAGTGATGGGCTTTGAGGCACATTTTGATTCTGAAACTCCATTCTCTATATCCTTGGATAGAGAATTCTTCGCAAGCCCTGATAACAGATGACTCCATAACAGATAGTATGCACGTGAATGAAAAAGGTTTTTCTAGATCTATTCAAGTAGACCACGCAGGTTTTAACCTTGTGAAACAAAACAATGGTCAGTTTGAACCACTGCTCTGATACCACTTGTTGGTCCCGAAAGAGCAAGGTTTGGTGTATGGGGGGGGAATACACCAAATACTAACTTTTCAGTTTTACTTGACTGATTATAATAGAGCTCAAGCTATTCTATATAAGAAATTGCTCGGCAGTGACTAATCAGATCGATATGCAGATCAGTAGCTGATTTAGTCCAAACAGATTACTCTCTTAGTGAAGAACACTTAGCAGACAATAAGAGTTTTCTTATTATTTTCTAAGTGTAGAGTGAGTGCGGAATAATGGTGGATTAATGATTGCTCTTGTTTAGAAAACCTTTAATTATTAACCAGATTGCTTAGGAGATTGATTGAGATGCAGATGGATGAGAGTGCAGAGAGTTAGAATAATAAACAACAGAGAATATAAAGAATGCAGAAATGTAAAGCACACAGTTGTTTAACGTGGTTCGGGAAATCCCTACGTCCACGATCTGGTCAAAACTAGACCAGATTATCCACTACTAGGATACTCTGCTTCTTTATACTCGTGGAGAACGAGTCACAAGTATCAATCACACCTAGAATGATACTTATGCACGAATGAAGGGTCGTGTCCCTTTACAACAGATTACCTCTACGTTACCCCTAGAAAACTACTAGCTAGCAGGGTGATCTCCTTTCTCTCGATAAGATAGACTTGAATCGAGGTGGTTGGTGTGATGTAGAATCACAGATTGTTGAAGCTCTAATGTCTGGAAAGCAGAGTGCTTGAAAGATAATTGCAGTATAGCTCGTGCGTGGGTTCACTCTATTTCCAGATTGTTGACTTCAACTATATAGGCATTGAATATTGAAATTCTAGCCGTTGTTGATTGGCGTGAGATAGATGGTATATTGCCAATCAATGATTTCCATCATATCTGTTCTTGCCATATAGGAAAGGTTGACTCAATCTTTGAGTTATGGAAAGCAGATTGCTAACGGTCTCTTTCCTTATATGTTTAATCGTAGATCTTCTTTCCAAGCCCTGTTGGATGGATTTTGATCTTAGACGTGGCAAGTGTATATGATGTGTAGGATGATGTCAGCTGATACTTTGATGACTCAGTCGTTCTGGTTCTTCGCTGTAGGCATCGATCTGGTCATTGATCTGGTCGCTGTCTGTTACAGCAGATCGATTCTTCTTTGACACAAAGACTTGACTTCATCCTATTCTACGTTGAGATTGACTTCTATAGGAATATTTCCTTTACACTTTAAGTCATCTCCTAATCTGTTCCATTAACAGAAATCACCTTATCTATAGTGATCTGGTTTTATATGAAGAACAGATTTGTTCTAAGCTAAGTGTGTTTCGAGATACCATCATCAACACTGAAATCTTTAGGGTTCCCAACACTATCGTATTTTAATAAAAATTTGTATTTCCTTTACTAGCTTTACTATCTTGAGGAATTGTACATTTCCTATTGATTTGGTTGTCTTTAAAAATCTTTTGTAATCTTATGATATGATATACTAGATAGACAACACTCACTCTTCTTTCCTTTCTCCTTTTCTTGACGTCTAATCATACCCATGAATCACATGCACGTGTTAACTTTCTTTCAAGCACTAACCTTTATAAAAAAAATTTGTAATTAACTTATTAATTGGTTTATCTCATAAGTTTTAATTAATTTATCCAATATCTAATATAAATAATTCATTAATCCATTTCTTGCATCATCACCTTATTAATGCAAAACAATATGTATCTCTATAGTATTTAAATATACTACAACTTTTATATCATTTCTTTAAGGTATCATAATTCCTAAAGCATTAGTCCTGACTTTGCATAAGTCTTTGATTACCTTATTGTCGTGCAACTAACTCTTAATTATTTAGTCGAACAAAATATTGATCATACAAAAAAAAAAAAAATGTATTTGTATTTCCCCTTTGAATATTTCTATTATTCAAGTTGAACTCACATGATCTCTATTGTGCCTTTTTTTTATTTATTTATTTATAAGTTGTTCGGACAATAGTTACTAATATCGATTAGCTAATCGATATTTTAAAATTTTTACCGAAATTTTTTCTGTCAAATTCTCATTACATAAAAACTACGAATAAAAGAGCGGGATATTACAAAAACCTTGCTTGTCCTCAAGCATAACTTAGTCTAAAATATCCATAGGAAAAATCTAACACGACATGCATTTTTGATAAGACTTCAAATCATTCCCAAAATCAATCTTTCTATCATCACGTCACGTCCCATAAAGATCATAAAAGCAAGTTTTACACTTAGACAAGATAATCATCCATTCGAACAAAACAACATAATGATGCAAACGATAACATCGAGATCACATAACCGGCTAGAATTTTCATTCATCACTTTATTAGCGTATCTTTCTCTTTTCTTTTCTTTTCAATATGAAGAATATTAAGGACAATGTTCACTGGGTGTGTAATCCGAATGTTCGGGTTTTCCCGGTGTGGTTTCCCATACCCATCTCTTTTATAGATTAGATTTTTTGATTAAGAGAGTGGGGTAGAATCCTTATGTATTCCTATTTTAACGAACTCACAAAGGCAATTAGAACAATGTCAAGTCATATGATCATTGTCATGACATGTGAACAATTAGGGGTTCCCTAATGTATCCTCATAAGGTTTCCTGTGCTCATGGTTCCCAGAAGAGAAGAGACATCTTGACAAGTTCAATTTTCATTACAAAACATGGATACACAATAAGTGGTACTAAACAACTAGCCAGTCGAATCAATCAATTCATACCATCATCCATCACTATCTCGATCATTCTACCACGATTAAGAATCTGGTCACAATGTTCCACACATTCCTACGTTCATCTACGTTTCATAACACGAATCAAGTCAAACTAATCAAGGCTTTCAAATCATATCATATCGCAAACACATGCCACAACTCGATTCAACCACAAGATATCAAGACAAAGTAGCTTGAAAATAATCAAGATTTTGCACAAACAAGACACTAAAAGAAAATGACGAATGCATGCACTTAAAAAACACCCCTTACCCCCGCAAAGATAGAACAATACCCTCATTGCAGAAAGTAAAGAGCTATAGAGTAGGGATAAGAAAGACATCCCTGAAGTGCTGCATTCGGAGCAAAAACGAGAAGAAAAAAAACATGAAAAAAAACTAGAAAATAAAAGGAAAAAAAAGGGTTAGCTAATCACACACTCACACAAAAGGAAAGAAAACAATCAATATGTTGGTCAGGAGGATGGTGGGCGGTTGGTCCGCCAAAGGTCCAAGATGACCATTGTTATTGCATCTCTTGTAGGAGCTTGTTTTGCTCCTCCACCGCCTTTTGCTAGGTTTCCCATTGTGCATGGTTGTCAGTGAGTTGCTGGGACTTGGTGTCGAGGTGAGTGTTGATGTCGCGGATGTCAGAAAGCATCTCACGAATGTCGGTGGTGACGTTGTTTGTGAACTGCTCTCATTGGGAGTTCCATTGTGGTTGGGTGCCCCTTAGAGATTGGGCACCCCACTGTGATTGGGAGCCCCAATCGAATCCTCCGGTAACATCCATTGTGTCATAGCTTAGCCAAGCGGCGTCGGCTTCCCCGTCGGCTTCTTCATCCACTTCCTCCTTGGACTAGGATGCTCGGGAGGCGACTTGAGAATTGAGATATCGCCTCACACAATGGCGTCTCTCTTGTGGCATCAATTCTGACTGTGAGAGGGCGAATGGTGTGCCTTTCAACTCGTGTATATAAATCTTCTTAGTGATGATCAGCTCATTGTTCGGTTGAGGTGCATGGCCACAGAGGTCACGAGATGGAGTAGGGATGAATGGGCTCACTTCCGGCGTTGAATCGACTGGATGGATTCAAAAATGAAGGAGGAAGGGAAAACCTTCGTCTTGTGGATTGCGCAATGGAGTTGGAAGCACTCCACTGTGTTGACCTTGTTCGCTTGCTCATTGCCCGAGATTCAATTGACGATGAATTTGTGAAGTACGCCTATCTCAGGATTTCGTAAGAATCCTCTGGGAATGCCTCCCGATGCGCAATTGTGAAAAGCTATCAACTCATGCCAAGCTAGATTAGGGTTAAATTCTGGGGGCACCCGATGGTAATCCGTAGTGGTGAATCTAAAGATAGATTTCATCATTGAAGCAGTAACAATATGAAATAAACCACGATAGTGGAATTTAAAGGACTTGAAATCTGCAACATCAAAAGTAGTAAGAAATTCAAGTCTTAACTTAGCATATTTCTCTAGTCCAATATTTTTCAAATATCGATTCGCTCTAGCAGAAATACCTAAGTTGTCCAATAATTCCCAATCAAGAATATGAGGGGCAGTAATTTCAAGAGACATGTACCGCAGGTATAAGAGGCCCTCGTTTGTGTTTTAGATGGGGAATGGGGATCCCGAGCCCTCAATATTGTTATGAATGGGGTGAAATTTGTCCTCATCCCTAACTTGATGGCTAGATTGCCCAACTTCATGGTTTTGGATCTTTTTCTACCCATTGGAATTGGGGTTTGGGGGTTTTGATGATTTAGCGGGTGAAATCAAAATTTGTTCGGATAGGATGGAAGAGGATGTAGAATTGATGGTGAATTCCATAAATTGAAGTGAAAAGATGAGTATGGAAAGAGTTATTGAAGGATGAAAAATGGAGGACGATTAAGGTTCGGGAAATTTTGTGAGAGAAAGAGTGGAAGAAGTGGGAGAAATAAAGGAAAACTGGGTTTAAATGGTTGCAGCCATGTAACTCAGCGACCACGTAGGGGTCAGCGGCCGCTAAGATGTTGTCTCAGGAATGCTTTGGAAGCGCTGGGTGGATTTACGAAAGGAGTGGTCAGCTGCCGTTGATGGGTCAGCGAGCGCTGACTCGAGGCATGTGTGTCGCTGGGCGCTGGCACTGGTTGCTGGCATGATGTGGTGCGGGCGCTGGCGCTGGTTCAGCGGCCGTTGAGTATGCCGCGGTCGCTGACCATGCCTCTCGTCGGGACTTTCTCCGTGTTATCCTCCACGGGCGCTTAGTGTGCCGCGCTCGCTGACTTGGCCTCTCGTCGGGACTTTTTCGAGCTGTGATTTTTCTTTTCGTTGCATTTCTCACCCTGGATATAAATTTAAGACTAACAAAACAAAGAAGATGAAAATTAAAAGATAAAAATACGGGAAAGAGAACGTGGGTTGCCTCCCACGAAGCGCTTGTTTCACGTCGTTAGCTTGACGAGATGAAATTAGTTCAATGGGGATTGGAGACGGGCGTTGACTCCACATCTTTGTCATGGAATCGCCTTCAATGTATAATTTTACCCGTTGTCCATTTACACGAAAAGAATCCTCCCCTTCGTTACTATATAGTTTAACGGCACCGGATGGTAGTATGTCTTTGATCACAAATAGGCCGCTCCATCTTGATTTGAGTTTGCCCGGGAATAATCGAACTCTAGAATTGAAGAGTAGAACTTTCATTCCAGGATTTAATTCATTGTGCATAATTCGGCGGTCATGGATCCGCTTCACTTTGTCTTTGTAGATTCGTGCACTCTCATAAGCTCATCTAGCTCGGAAATTTGGAGTGATCTCCTCTTGGCAGCATTGTCGAGCTTGTATATCGCTGCCTTGATTACCTAATATGCTTTGTACTCTACTTCGACCGGCAAGTTGCACATCTTCCCATACACTAGACAGTACGGGCTCATCCCAAGAATGCTTTTGAAAGCCGTCTTATATGCCTATAAGGCATTATTTAGCTTGATTACTCAATCTTTCCTGGATGGTTTCACGGTTTTCTCCAATATGGTCTTCACTTGCCTATTGCTTGTTTCGGCTTGCCCCGAGGTTTGTGGGTGATATGGGGTGGCAACTTTGTGTGTGATCCCGTTCTTCTTCATCAATCTTTCGAACATTTTGTTGCAAAAGTGTTTTCCTCCATCGCTAATGATAGCTCGAGGGAATCCAACCCTACATAAGATGTTTTCCTGCACAAACTTGAGGACAAAATTAACATCACAAGTCCTAGTGGGGATAGCTTCAACCCACTTAGACACATAATCAACAGCTAATAGAATGTACTCGTATCCAAAAGATTTAGGGAAAGGACCCATGAAATCTATACCCCAGACGTCGAAGATTTGGACTACCAAAATATTCTGGAGAGGCATCTCGTTGCAGCGGCTTATGGCTCCAACTCGTTGGCATCTATCGCATGCAAAATAATATGCTTGAGCGTCCCTGAAGAGAGTTGTCCAAAAGATCCCACTTAGCAAAACTTTGTGTACTGTCTTTTGTCCTCCAAAATGACCTCCACATCGGGATTCGTGGCAGAAATGAAGCACTTGCTCTTGCTTAGAATCCGGAATGCAACATCGATTACAGTATCCGTACCAAGCTTGAAAAGGTAAGCTTCCTCCTAAAAATATTGTTTGCACACATGAAAAATTCGTTTCTCCTCTTTGGAGGTTAGATCGCGTCTAAGTATATTGCATGCTATGTAATTCACAATGTCGGCATACCAAGGAGTGATTGCAATTTTAAAAATATTTTCATAAGGAAAACTATCAGAAGCACAAGATCTATCAATATTAGAATTCTCAAGGCGAGAGAGATGATTAGCCACAAAATTTTCACTTCTTTTTCTATCCTTTATCTCTACATCAAATTCTTGCAAATGTAATACACATCTAATTAATCTAGACTTAGCTTGGGTTTTGGTCAACAAGTATCTCAAGGCCACACGCACTATGGATAATTACCTTAGATCCTTGAATGTAAGATCAAAATTTGTGTAAGGCAAATATCACGGCAAACATCTATTTTTCAGTGGTGGTGTAATTTATTTGAGCCGGGTTCAAAGTCAAACTAGCATAGTAAATCACACGAAGCATATTATCAACTCGTTGACCTAAAACAGCTCCAACTGCAAAATTAGAGGCATCACACATGATCTCGAAAGAAATAGAATAATTAGGGTCAATGAAAATGGGAGTAGAAGTAAATTTTTCTTTCAACAATTTAAAAGCATGCAAACACGAGTCATAAAAATTGAATGGAACATCCTGAGCTAGTAAATGACAAAGGGGTTGGCAAATTATATAAAAATATTTAATGAAACGTCGGTAAAAACCTACGTGACCTAAGAAACTTCTAATTCCCTTGACATCTCTAGGTGGGGCTAATTTTTCAATCACCTCGATTTTTACCTTATCAACCTTAATGCCCTTACTAGAAACAATATAACCAAGAACAATGTCACTTTTAACCATTAAGTGACTCTTTTCCCAACTCAAAGTAAGACCACTTTCAACACATCTTTCAAGCACTTTCTCAATTTTAAGCAAACAATCATTAAAAGAAGAACCAAATACCGAAAAATCACCCATGAAGTTCTCAACAAAATCTCCAATCATCACGGAGAAGATGGACATCATACACATTTGAAAGGTATCAGGTGCATTGCATAGTCTAAATGGCATCCTCCTATATGCGTATGTACCAAATGGGCTGTGAATGCCGTCTTGGTTTGATCCTCAGGTGCAATGGCAATTAGATAGTATCCTGAAAGACCATCAAGAAAGCAATAAAAATCATTTGATCAATTAAAGGAAGCGGAAAATGGTCCTTTTTGGTGGCGGCATTTAGTTTGCCGTAGTCGATGTACTTCCGCCACCCCGTGACGGGTTAAGAAGGAACAAGCTCTTGCTTATCATTTAGGACCACCATGATTCCTCGTTTCTTGGGTATCACATATACCGGGGTCACCCACTCGCTATCCACAATGGGATAGATGATTCATTCCGCCAACAACTTGAAGATCACCTTTTGAACCACTTCCATGAGGACTGGATTTAGTCTTTCTGTTTTGGAACGCCGCCTTCTTCAAGATTGATGCAGTTCATGCATGTAGTAGGACTAATGTCGTGAATGTCCGCTAAGCCCCATCCAAAAGCGAGTTTGTGCTTTTTGAGAACTGGAAGTAGTAGATTTTCTTGGTCCTTTGTCAGCTCATATGAGATAATCACTAGTTTGTTCTCTTCTTCTTCCAAGAAAACATACTTGAGGTGAGTGGGGAGCTTCTTGAGTTCCAATTTGTTGGGTCACGCCTCTTTGGGTTTCGCCTGAGTGATGGATTTTTCGTCAATTTCCTGCACCAATACTTCTTCACTCGTGAAATCTTGCAAAAAAGAACTCTGAGCCAATGAATCAATAGTATCAACGTAATAACAATCATCAATAAAATTAACAGATGGTATGGTGCAACTCGACTCCTATGAGCAGAAAAAGACACTTCCTCTCCTAGAACAAACATTTTAATTGTTCCATTTTTAACATCAATCAAAGTATAGTGGTGGCCATGAATGATATCTCTTAGAAGGAGTGTATGCTCTACACCATTTTTGTGCACGTCTCCAATCTTAACGAAATCAACAGGAACAATCAATCCACCTACTTGCACTAAAATATCATCAATGAGACCTCTAAGGTATATAACGGATCTATCAGCCAACTGTAAACACATGCGAGTAGATTTTAGTTCACCTAATTCCAATTGCTTAAAAATAGAATACAACATCAAATTAATTCCTGCTCCTATATCTAGCATGCCCGATGCTTCCCTACCATTTCCTAGAGCGATATTGATTACAAAGCTACCTAGATCGTGCTGCTTAGGAGGTAAGGGCTGCTGCAGGATGGAGATCGCCATTCCGGAGATTGTCACCACTTCTTGATCACCGAATTTTCTCTTCTTTGCCACCAATTCTTTAAAGAATTTGACATAGGTAGGAACATTTTGGATGACTTCCAAAAGAGGTAAATTCACGTTTACCTTGGATAGTATTTTGTAAAAATCCTCGAACTGCTGGTCGTATTTCGCGTTCCTTAGCCTGCTGGGATAAGGAATCGACGGTAACATATGGATTTTGTTGTCTTGTGAAGTTTATCACCGGGCTTGGCTTTCCTAACTTCGGGGGTCCGTCCTCCATGTCAATGGTGAATGGGTGGCATCTCCACTTTGTTATCCACCGTTTTTTCACTCCTCAACACAATCACAGCTTGAGCTTGATGGGGTTGATGACCTGCACCCGAAATTTCTCCTATAGCAGTTTTGAGGTGTTTGATGGTAGCACCTTGTGCTTCTCGAGCCTGTTTACTTTCTTGCATGAAAGTGGTCAAACTATCCTCAAGAGATGATTTTTGAGGAGGCATAGTTTGACGTGGAAACTGCTTCATTGGATATTGGTGTTGCTGATTCGGAGGGTGATAAAACTGCTGTTGCTGCGGTGGAAAAAATTATTGTTACGGCTGTGGTCAGAAATAAGGTTGCGACTAACGTTGATACTGAGGCTGGAAATTCAAAGCCTGGGGTCGTCGAGTTTGGAAATTATGCGCTCCTTCCCCTTGAAAATGTGGTTTCCACCCCGTGTTTTGTTGATTCCTCCATGTATTTTGCTGAGGGGATGGCTGAGGCATGAATCCTTGTGCGACATAGATTTCCGCTTCGCCTTCGACCGTCATTTCCGCCATTCGTTAGCATTCCTCCACCACGTGGCCATAACAACCACAAATACCGCATGACTCAGGTGAAACTTACTGAACAAATGGTGATGGAGGTCGGTTCATCTTCAATTCTTGTATCTCCCGCATCATATCCACCATTTGCTTTTTAAGATCGGGACTAGTCGTCACTGCACTGGCCTCCATTCGTCTTGGTCGAGAGGATTTTTATTGAGAACTTGCAGCTAAGGTCTCGAAGATGCCATTCATCTCCTCCGCCATAATAACTGTGATGTTTCCTTCAGCCAAACTATCTACCATGAATTGAGTGGTCTGAAGCAGACCGTCATTGAAGAATTGACAAAGCATCTCCGGTGCCATTTGATGATGGGGCACTGTTGTAGTAGTTCTTGGAATCTCTCCCATGCCTCATAGAATGACTCATCATGGGCATGCGCGAAATTCATTATCCTAATACGTACCTCTTGAGTTTTGTGATGAGGATAGTACTTCAACATGAATTTCTCACACACTGATGCCCAATTGGTTAGTGATCCGGGTTGAAGAGATAAGAACCAAGATTGGGCCCTATCCTTCAAAGTGTATGGGAAGCACTTCAAGTTGAGTTGGTCCTCCGTGAGTGAGAGTAGCGGGAAATTTTACACCACCGTGTAATATTCTCGGATGAAAGTCAAAGCATCCTCACTTGGGAGTCCATGGTAGGCTGGTAGTAAAGATTGATGGTGCGGTTTCAGCTCATAATTATTTAGCTCATTTTTGTATGTGTTTTTTTGTTCATATTTTTTCGTGTCTAGCTTTTAGTTGGAGTCAATTTGGTGTCTTTTAGTTCATGTTTACGTTGAGTGTGTTTGTTATAGTTTTCGATGTAGGGTGACCAAAAGGAGTTAAGATGAGCTAAAATGATGCTAAAAATGCCGAGGATGCAAAGCCGAGCGAGGTGATGCGAGCCGAAGTGTGCACGGGAGGAGAAGAGACACGAAGAAAGTGAGCCTGGGGGCCAGCGAGCACCCCCAGCACTCGCGCAGTTGCAAAAGTTGGAATTTCAAAGGACACATGCCAGCAACAGCTGGGAACCAAGCGGGCGTTGGGCCTGCAGTGTTGACGCGCCAGCAAAGGGAAGCCAGCGGCCGCTGGTCTTACTTAAATGACAGTTTTTCGACAGGTTTTAAAGGAAAATCATATCATTCTTGCAATCTCTCTCCCATATCTCTCTTAGAACTCGAAACTCTTAGTACCATACTCTCTTAGAAAGTACTTTTACTTGTATTTTTCTTTGGAAGATGGATTAAGGTGGAAATCAACTCCTCAATCCAAGTTTTGTAATCGTAATGTTTCTTTTATCGAATTCTTGCTTTATGATCATATGAATGGATTGAGTAGGTTGAATCTCCACAAGGGTTTGAATTTCTTATGGATTATTGATGTTATCGTTATTCATGCTCGTTGGTTGTATTATTCTTATTTAATTATACCGATTGATCACCGTTGAAATTCATTAGACGTAGGGAGAGGTCGAGAGATAATCCTTGTGTAGGATCAAAGTCCAATCAATATCAGTTGTAATCGAAAACATATTAACCGAGTATTCATTTGTTATCTTGAGTTCTTGATTGTGTGGCTTAAATACGAGAGTTGGAGTCACAATCTAATTGTAAATACGAAAGTGAGTAATTAGATAGCTTTTGAGAATTCTAGTTGTGCGAATGATTGCATGAATAGTCGTAGCTTGTGATGATCCATGTGAATTGTTTATACCCTATAACCTTAATTCCGGATTCCAACTATTTAGTTTAATTATCGATTTATGCTTTAGTTATCTTCATGTTTTGTCACGCCCCGTCTTCCCGCCCTCCCCGGCAGAGTCCGGGCGCGCGACTATGTAATTTAAATAAATGAAGGATAATGTGGAACACTGAATATACTGAAAGCTTTGACTGATAGAAACTCTGATAACTTTGACTGATAGAACACTGATAACTAAAACGAAAGATCATTCGATAACTGAGTTCAGTTCAATCGAAGATTCAAATTTACATAATTGGCAACTTCGCCAAATGAAAACTGATGGAAACTCACGCAGCGGAATAAGGATCGACTGAAGTCTACGTGTATGAAGACACGTAGACACCCAAGACTTAATTAAAAGACCGACAAGCCCACCATAGCATCTCCCATCATCACGTCTCGACCTGCACATTTATAAATACATGCAGAGTTGAGTACAAACGTACTCAGTAGGCACATGCCAAAATCACACACATACATATATAATTGTCAATGCCGTAAGAGTGACACGTAGGGATTTTGTCTTTAAAAGCACCTACGTTCACTAAATCCTTTTGTGAAACCTGAATTTGACTGATCAGTCACATTTTCTTTAGTATTCAAGCCATATTTGCACTTTTAATTTATTGTACCGAGAAGGTGGCCACCTTCTACGGACACCTGACCGGTCGACATCTTCAACAACTCACGGTCCACTCTAACCGGTCAACACCTTCGTCGACTCACGGTTACTTTGTGTACACTAGTTCGAGTGGGGATGCTTACCCACTGGAACCCGAATTCGATTTCATTTATTTAGATCCTTTAACCAGGACTCTTCCAGATAGGCATTGATACAAAATATAAATCATTTTTGGCAAGACAATACTTTGAAACATATGTCCTCAATTTGAGATCCTTTCGAAAACAACATAAATAGCATACGGGCACACATAATTTTATTTGTAATAGAACGCCTAAACTATATGCATAGGGTAGAAAAGCCTACTTGGATAACTTCGATTTGCACTTGCTTTGGTCTCGCAACGCGAGGTAGATCTTTCGTAAGAACCTTGGGAAAATCTCGTATAAGTTAAAATGTCTTTAGTGCATTTGAATCATTTAATCGTAAGAATCTTTTATTCTCGGTTCTTGTTTTGACTTGTTAATTAAGATATTGATACTTCAGATCAATATTCTTTAATGTGTTGAATCCTCGATTCAATTATCCGGTAATTGCCTTTAAGTGAAATAAGTGTATTAACACTTAATGAAATAATTAATTCTCGATAATTAATTATTCAAATAATATTGTAAATTTCTAGTTATTTAACTCTTTAAATAACCTTAAAATATTACTTTCTTAAATAATATCCTTAATTAATAAGAGATATTAATTCCCTTAATTTAAAACCCCAATTAAATAAATTGGATCTTCTTGATTTAATACTTAGGCTTTAATTATCTATATTAATAGATCTAAATATTAATACTTAATATATATATATATATATATTACTATCATTTTTACAATTAATTAGTATCACTAATAAATTTCCAATCTATTATTTATCTTAAACTAAGCCCAATTATTCTTTTATTTCTGGAGCCCAACAGATTTAATAGCTGGGCCAATTTAATTAATCCTAGGCCCAGAAACAATTTAAATCCCAGCCCAATAAGATTTATAAATTCTCGGCCCAATGGGATTTTCAATAATCGTCCCATAACGAAACAATTTAACGGCCCACTCGATTTAACCTATACTCGGCCCAACTGATTTTTTTTATTCACGGCCCATTTGTTTTAATTAATTCGGCCCATTCACTCAAAACTTTCGGCCCATACAGATTTATTCTTTTAAGCCCAGAAAATTAATTCCCAGCCCATCACTTTGTCCAACCCAGCCCGTAAACCAGCCCAAACCCGGCCCATACTCTAGAACACTCTAATCTTTCTACTTTAGACTTTCAGTTTGCTTTCTACTGTACAAATCATACATATATTTATATCATTGTTTTTGTTTCTTAAGATCAATATCTTTCCTTCTGACCATATTAATCTTGCAGATCTCATCATAATTTCTAGTCTTATGCGTGTGATATCTTCTTATTGTATGTTAAAATTTTCAACAGCATACTGTATATATATATATATCTCATTCGTGCACTATATATATATCTAGAACTAATTTTGTCTATACTACATATATAGTATGCATTATCTTTCTATTTATATTGTTCTTAAATTATAACACATATGCTTACACTTAAATGTTAATCCCAATATAAACATAATCTTAATATTAAAATCTATAAATACTTGGTATATTAAACCATAATTTCTCTTTAACTAGATTAAATTTCCATTAATTAACTACAACGATCAATATATAAATAATAATCGCGTTCGAATATCATTTATTTCGGAACTTAAAAAGACGGGGTATTACATGTTTGCATCTAGATAGAATGTTTAAGACCTTTTCATGTTTAATCTCTAGAACTTGAATTAGGAAGCCTTGCTAAGCCTTCCACGAGATTTGACTATGGTCAGCTTATCGTGTACTATAGACCTCGTTCAATTGCGAAAACTTAGACACACGTTTTAGGTTGAACAATAATTCTTGACCGCAGTTGACAGGACAATAGTTGAAATAGCAGTGGCGCCGAACTTGGGCCTATTGAAATCACCCATGTAGCGCGGTCTATCTTCAACAACCTCATCGACCATCTATTTGAATAAATGTGGTAGCGAGAATTCGTTAATTCACTCGATGTCTTCTTCTAGGGTGGCTAAAATCTCACGTCTCCCATGTATGTGGTTGATGAAGGGCGTAAGAGAATTTCTAGTACTGCGACGACCTTGCATATACAAGACTAAACGAAAACGTTACACGTACCAAAATATAGAAGAAGGAAGTAAACGAAAATTTGTTCAACTAAAATTGTTTCGAGTCGCTCGCAATCTAACGAGGTCGTCTAGCAATGATAAGCCAACCCAAGTCGTATTCTCAAGGAACACTTAGCAAGGCAATTTAATTCTTTTTTCAATACGAAAGCAAGTAAAAGATAGTTTGAAGGTTTTAAAACTATGCGGAGAAAATAAATTATGAAAGAATGTGTTGGGAACCCTAATGTACTTTTGGTTTTGATGATGATCCTTCGAAACACACTTAGTTTTTTTTTATTAAACTGTTCTACGTGTAAAGCAGGTTACTACATTTAAAGTGAATTATGTTAAAGAAAAGATTAGGAGATGACTTAACATGTAAATGAGTTATTCCTATAGAAGTCATTTCTATAAATAGTATAGGATGAAGGCTAAGATTTCACGCCAAAAAGAAATCGATCTGCTGTAACAGACAGTGACCAGATCACTGACCAGATCGTCGCTTACAGCGTAGTACCAGATCGTTAAAGTCATCAAACCACCAGATGACATCATCCTACACATCATACCATCTTGCCACGTCAAAATTGAAGTCCATCCAAGAGGGATTGGAAAGAGAATCTTCGGTTGACACATAGAAGGAAAGAAACCGTTGGCAATCTGCTTTCCATAACTTGAAGATTGAGTCAAACCAAGGATTTCTCCCCCGCACACACTGCCAGTCCATCATCTGCAGAACACCTTGAGCAGATTGATGAGGAGGTCGAGGGAGAAGAGGAGTCTACAGATGAGGAGGAAGAACTGAAAAAGGCAGAGACTGTGGTGAAAATGCTTGAGACAGAAGCAGATCATTCTATCATGAGGACATTTCCTGGGATCCAGCTCACCCCAGAAATATATGGAGCAGCCAAATGCCTTAAACTTCTCTGGGAGACCAATTGGGTCCCAGAGAACTTAAAAGAGGGATGGGAAGGACTTAGCTTTGGTTTCATCATGTGCCGTTACTTTCTCAAAGAGCCAGCATACAGCGAGGGGACACCCAATGAGGCATTTAACCTCTTTCTGGACCAAAATGACGCAAGAGATCTGGTAGAAGGAATAAGAGAGGCTGCAGCAAAGGCAAAAATTCAAATTATTGCCCCGGAGAAGGAGTTCAGAACTTGCCCCACCATACTAGGCACTAATCTCCCAGATAAAACTTTTCTGCTCACTTTCATAAACCAACTGGCTGAGAACAGGGGATACAAGATAGACTCTGAAGACCCAGATTACATAAGGGTAAGAGAGGGAGTATATGAGAGCGTACAGCTCATATCTGATGAAACCAGGGCGCAGATGAAGAAGCAACAAGAGGAGAGGAGGAAAAGCAGATAGTTATACTTTCTCATATCATTATGATCTGTAATTCCTATTTTTGTCTTGATAAACTATAATCTGTCTTGCCTCTTATATATGAAGTTCATTAAAGTTTCTGATGACAACTTCCTATTGTCCAGAACACATATACAAAACTGTCTTAATCGTTATAACCTAATAACGAATCATAATCAATCTGGTCATCAAACCAGATCACTCTTAAAAGAGTTATTAGGACATATTTGTAAAGTATGGTTTCGACATCATCAAAAAGGGGGAAATTGTTGGGAACCCTAATGTACTTTTGGTTTTGATGATGATCCTTCGAAACACACTTAGTTTTTTTTTTATTAAACTGTTCTACGTGTAAAGCAGGTCACTACATTTAAAGTGAATTATGTAAAAGAACAGATTAGGAGATGACTTAACATGTAAATGAGGTATTCCTATAGAAGTCATATCTATAAATAGTATAGGATGAAGGCTAAGATTTCACGCCAAAAAGAAATCGATCTGCTGTAACAGACAGTGACCAGATCATTGACTAGATCGTCGCTTACAGCGTAGTACCAGATCGTTAAAGTCATCAAACCACCAGATGACATCATCCTACACATCATACCATCTTGCCACGTCAAAATTGAAGTCCATCCAACAGGGATTGGAAAGAGAATCTTCGGTTGACACATAGAAGGAAAGAAACCGTTGGCAATCTGCTTTCCATAACTTGAAGATTGAGTCAACGTTCCCTACATGGCAAGAACAGATATGATGGATATCATTGATTGGCAATCAACAATCAATCTCATGCCAATCAACAAACGGCTAGAATTTTAAATTCAATGCCTATATATATTTGGAGCCATGGTCTGGAGTAAAACACGCACGCAAGCTATATTGACAACATACTCTCAAGCAATCTGTCATCCAGACTAAGAGCTTCAAACTGTGATACTACATCACACCAACCCAACCTCGATTCAAGTCTGTCTTATCGAGATAAAGGAGATCACCCTGCTAGCTAGTAGTTTTCTAGTGGTAACGTAGAGGTAATCTGTTGTAAAGGGACATGACTCTTATTTCGTGCATAAGTATCTCTCTAGCGTTGATTGATTCTTGTGACTCGTTCTCCACGAGTATTAACAAGCAGAGTATCCTAGTAGTGGATAATCTGGTCTAAGTGTTTCCGCACACACAATACTTTGAAAATAATAAGATCACTCTTATTATTGTCTAAGTGTTTTCACTAGAGAGCTATCTGTTTGGACTAATCTGGTATTGATCTGAGTATCAGTCTGGTTAGTCATCTGCCGAGCAATTTCTTAATTAAGAATAGCTTGAACTCTCTAATAATTTAACAAGTAAACTGAAAAATTTGTATTTGGTGTATTCCCCCCCCCCCATACACCAAACCTTGCTCTTTCGGGACCAACAGAATGTAAATCCTAAGCTTATAAAAATAAGCAAAGAAACAAATTGCGAATTAAGGAAAACGAGTTGCGAATTGAAAGGGATAAAAGTATCTTGAAATTTGAAATTAAAAAGAACATAGAAAGTACTTTGGATTTTGAAGTTGAAAAGAACGTAGAATAGATAAACGAAATAGAAACACGAAAGCATAAAAAAAATAAACGAACTCAATAATAAAAATGAACCCGAAATATTAAACGGAAACAAACTTGATTCATAAACTGGAATGAACTCAAATCCACAACGATGAATGGAAAAACAACGAACTTGAATGTTGCGATTGCTATCCTTCATAATCAAATACTAAATCTAAAATGACTAACTAGGAATGAAAATCTCGACCCTAGAACAATGAGTCGATAGGTACTCGTAATATAAGCGCAACGAATTGGGAAAAAGGTCTCTATCGAATGAGAAATGTGTCGCCTATTTATCGATGTCGAGGAGGGTCAGCGGCCACTTACAAGTTAGTGACCGCTGAGTGGATCAATTACACGCTCTGAGGTTGTTGGGCGCTGACCAATTCAGCCACTGGGGTCAGCGGCCGCTAAGGGGCCAGCAGTCGCTAACCCTTACTCGTGTTGGCTCGAGCGCTAGCTCGGCCTTGGACACGCACCGCCTAGTCAGCGGTCTCCTAGGGCTACGTGACCGCTGACTTCTGCTTTCGGCTCTAATCTTCATTATCTCGTCATTTTTTGATCTTTTATCGTCCTGTTTCCAAATTTAACACTTGTTTTAGCTTGTGATCTTGAAACATAAAATCAAATGTAAATTGAGCCCGAAACATCATGCAAAATGGGAAAACTAGAAGAATAAAGACAAGGAATATATGATTTTAGAAGACCAAAAAGAGGCTAAACAATAACAACGAGTACAAGTTTATTTTAACAGTTAGCTAAAAATGTAATGGAGCAGATCGATTATAATGATCGCTCCATATTTAGCAGGTAGTTGTATTCCTTTTTAAAACTACCTGTTATGGTTTTAGACTTAGCTTAATTCATGAGTTTAGAATGTTTATAGAACGATGTTGTATAAGAAGGTTTGAATTTTCAAACTTACTTATAGTGACGGTCTGTTTATCTAGCTGTAGAAGGAACAACTCGATAGTTTATAAAGAAAATGACTTGTCCTATATAGAACGAGCTACTTCATTTAGTATAGTATCTCAGAAAATAAGGAGTCATCTGTGGAAATGATCTGATATCAAACATATCGTTTCTCAAGTTAACAGCGCAGTGATACAGAAATAGCATATCGATACCAAACGATATGTCCAACTTAAATCGAGATGAAGAATCAAAGTATCAATTTGGACACAAACATATTGATCTTTAATAAGTAGATCGATGACCAGATCGTTATAAACGAGCTGCAAGTTTATAAGAAGCTAGTTGGTCCATACAATAACTGTGGTGAACTACCGACATACCTAAATTTGTCATAATTTAATCATCCAGTGTGTTGTAACATCAAAGAGGATATTTTAAGGAATTAAGTACAAGAATATAAAAGTAGATGTACGACATATCATTCCTATTAGGGTAAAACACTGGGAAAAAGCGTGAAAGGTAGTGTTGGGAACCCCACAATAATAATAAGTTTTGATGATGTTCTCTCGAAACACACTTAGATTTCATTTTATCTTGCTAGATATCAATCTGTTCTACATGTACGAGATCACTACAATATAAAGTGAAACTGATAGAAAACATGATCTTAGTCCAGATTAGAAAATGACTTATTATGTAAAGGATCTTATCCTATAGAAGTCATTCTGTTTATTTTCTTTTCGTGAACCAGATCAACTGCAGATTGAAGCAAGCAAATGATCTAACAGATGGTCACTCAATCAGCTATCAACAGAACATTCAGAAGAATCTACCATGCCTTGGAGCTTATCTTCTGAATGACTAGATCGACTGCTGACCAGATCGATATCAATCTGGTGTGACCAGATTGATGTTCTGTAATGAACAAGATTGTTGGTCCCGAAAGAGCAAGGTTTGGTGTATGGGGGGGGGGGAATACACCAAATACGAACTTTTCAGTTTACTTGACGAATTAAGCAGAGAGACTTAAGCTTTCTGGATTACAGATTGCTCAACGTGACAGACCAGATTGACTAACTAATCAATCTTGTTCTGTCCAGGCAGAATCTCTCAAGTGAGTGATACAAAGCAGAAAGTAAGAGTGATCTTATTTTCTAACAGTGTATTG